>JAMPIV010001361.1:0-107500 GCA_024509875.1 Oreohelix idahoensis
ACAAAACAGACAAAGGAAAAAGGCAGTGGTTGACAATAAAAATATATACACGTCAGCCTATCGCGGGACTAAATAAACTAACAATGACGAGTACTAGTATAGCACTGATTGTCTCTGGTCTATCAACGGTCACGTGGTTTTAGACAATAGTCAAACCGAAATAAATGAAGCCGCAATATTTTTCTGTTACCCATTTATTTTGGTGGAAATGGTAACCTTTGTGTTTTATTTAACCCAAGAGAAAACATTTATTTAAAATATTTTTTAAGTGATGAATAAAACCTTTGTTCTGTAGTACAATAATTATTTCTAATCAGGCAATTACATACGACATGCAATACACGTTTCCATGCCTAATAAAACTGGTATTTGTTTATTGGTTTGTTTTGTTGATGTGTTGTAAATATATGTTTTAAAATATTTCATTTGATTTACTTGTTACAGTAGTTAACAGTAATCTGCTCTACAACAAATTTCTGAAGCGTTACGTGGCACACACAAATGTTTAGTCAGCGCTGTAAAAGAGCTCTTTATTAACCTCGTGACCATACTGTTTTACAGAACATCCGAGACTAACGTGGCTAGGAACCACGGTGGTTTAGATATGTACCATCATAATTATTGCAAAGAGAAACAACCGTTGCAGAGAAAATACAATCTCAAAGAAGCTTTGTTGGGTTACAAAAAATAAAAAAAGAAAGAAAGAAAGATCAGCAATTGTAGAGCTCCCTCCAAATACCACGAGTTTTTAAACCGATCAACTAGCAAGGTTGCCACTCAAGTTCTAGAGATAACCCAGATTTTCTTCTTAAAAAAACCCAGAAATACCCAGATTATTGTATGCCTCAAATACACGGGACAGACGATGCTTACACAATCTTTTAGTGCAACTTTAGTACAAATAAGCTGTGTGCTAACAATTTTTATTTATTTCTTCATTTTTATTTTATTTTTTATTACCAAAAATTCACAATTATACAAAAATGATTTTATTAACACCCCAATATATGAACTCTTGAAAATTAGATATTTTAACAGTAACATACTTACAGTAGTTACATTAACAAAATGTTAATCAAATCTTATATAAAATGTTAGTTGTAACTTGTTACTGTTGAAAATTGTCACTTGTCATGGATCCTCTCCATGACTGCTTCACGGGACAGCAAGCGTGTTTCACACAGCTTCAACACTTTATGTTTCTGGGCCTGAACTGTAGTTCTTGTATTAACTGGAACTGGGGATTCTTTTTACTACTACGCGAAAAATAGAAGCAGACATTCTTAATGAAAATTTCAAGCCAAGATGGTATGCTGGCAGCATTTGCACAAAGTGCAAATGAATGACAAACACAGCCGAGAACAAAGACATGTGGAATCTCTTTGTTCAGCTGTAACCACTTGCAATCGCCATCATAGTGGCACAGTTGTCTGCAGCAAAACCAATGACATTACTATGCAGGATTGCATGCGTGCTCAGCAATTTCTTAACAGCTGTAAACATGCCAAGACCAGTCCCATCCTCCACCTCAATGAGGTCTAACAGTGAATCAACTACTTTTCTTGTTTTTCTGTCACAGAATGGCACAACGACTGCCAACCTTCATCATCGCTTAAGACTAAAGCTTAAAAAGAATACTTTAAAACACATCGAAAAAATGACTGAGTATTATAGATGACAGCCATTAACAGAAAATATATAGCTGATGTAAACGAGTAAAAAAAACAATGTCGTTGATGTGGTTTAAAAACAAGAATTAAATTTAAGTGGAATAAAAAATATATAGCACATATCTTTTTTTCATATAATATAAATATAATGTATAATGCTCAGTGCACAGAATATACATACATTGTAAATGTCAATTGTCAAATATACCCAGATTAATGCAGATTTGGAGGAAAAAAAAACCCAGATACCCAGACGGAAGCCAAAAAACCCAGATCTAGTAAAAAAAATACCCAGCAGTGGCAACACTGTCAACTTGTATATTCACTGTGTGAAAGATGTGATGTTTTTCTTTCATTAATAAATTTATTCTAAACTCATATGATATAGAAGGCTGTCAACATTATAAAACCCGAGAAACCAGTTGTTATAGTGAAAAGAGCTGATACAAGCTGATTATCTTATACGTTAACGTACAAAAATCTAACAAGACCTGTTAGAACTTGGAGTCTATGGTCGACTTAGCTGTAGAAAATTGTACTCGTTAAAGTCACATACTTTTTTCCCTTTTATCCGCTTTAAAATATGTTGTTACTTCCCTTGTTGCAATCAGTTCTTTCTTTACCAATTTATTTTTCATGGTGAGGTTACCAGCGCTGTGCTGAACCTCATATTAGTCTCCTTCTACGACATACTTGACAGATGAGTGGACACATTCTTTGTCTCCTTCTACGACATGCCTGACAGATGAGTGGACACATTCTTTGTCTCATCTGAGAGACTTCGGAAACTACACGGGACCTGAAGGTCAAGGCTGGCTGAGAAAGACAACATGGAAGTCACTGACATTATTGTGACCTTCAGAAATGTTGTTGAGAGTAAGGAACCATAAAAACATCGAATTAGAAAGTATCTCAGAAGCTCTAATAGAAACCTGCTATAAATTCAAGAAAGTGAAAGTACAAGAGATTCTCGCGAACCACAAGACAATTTGTTTTTTAAATTAATAAACTCAAGTAAAGTGTACAAACTCAAAATGGATATAGCTTGGTTATATGATGTCATCTTCTTTTATCCTTAGCCGCCGACCGTCAAAAGCAGTCAGTGGCCATTACGCCTGGTGGCGTCTTG
Source organism: Oreohelix idahoensis (assembly GCA_024509875.1). Classification (NCBI taxonomy): domain Eukaryota; kingdom Metazoa; phylum Mollusca; class Gastropoda; order Stylommatophora; family Oreohelicidae; genus Oreohelix; species Oreohelix idahoensis. The sequence goes on from JAMPIV010001361.1 coordinate 2,800, forward strand.
TTGGGCAGCAATATATTGATTCCATTTTGCTCGGTCGGTGGCCATCCTTCGTACAGTGCCCCAACTCTGGTTCATTCTTTGCATCTCAGCCTCCACAGTCCTCCACCAAGTAGTTTTCGGTCGGCCTCTTTTTAGTTTTCCTTCCGGAGTCCATAGCATAGCTGTTCTTGTGATGGCATCAGGGTCTCTTCTGAGGACATGGCCAACCCAGCTCCAGCGTCTGCCAGCTATGATGGTGTGCATGTCCTCTTGCTTGCTCCGAGTAAGCAGATCTTGGTTGGTGATGGTATTCGGCCAAAAGATTCGGAACATTTTTTTTTAGGCAGGTTGTGTGGAAAGAGGACAATTTCGACATTTCCTTCTCTGTAACTCTCCAGCATTCCGCACCACAGAGAAGCACAGAAAGTACACAACTCTCATATAGTCTTAATTTTCTGTTCGTGCTGTACTGAGAGGACTTCCAGATGTTGTTTAGACTAAAAAAGGATGTTCTTGCTTTGTTCATTCTGTTTTTGATGTCTTTGCCTGCTCCGCCATCTGGTGTTACTATGAATCTTAGGTATGTGAAGGTGTCTGTCTGTTCCAGTTGCTGATTCCTTACTGATATGGGCTCAGGGTTGCTCGTTATAAGATGTATATTGTAGATAATACATTTAACTACTGCTATTTGCATCATTTTTAATAATATATTCATGATATGCAAATTGGTTAATTAAAAACTAAATTGCTTATGTTTTCTGTGTATCTGAATAAAAATAAATCACAATTATTGCATTACTTAAATAGACATATTTCTGGAAGCGAGAAGGCAGACAGACTTGTCACGGAAAGCGGACACAGTATTCAAACTCAGAAAGGGAAGCACAGTTAGAGATAATAGCAATAATATGAAATTTCATCAAAGACAAATGACATAGAGAACATACAGAGGCAGATATAACAGATACATAATATTCCTTACCAAGAAGAGATCAAGTAATAGTATTCATATTAAGAGCCGACTACTGTAGAATCAAATACCATCTGTTCAACAAATTAACAAACAAACAGACAGACATGCGGACGTATGGGGGAAGACTATACACAGAAGAACACATCATTTATGAATGTCGGCTCCACAAAAGGCGTAGACTAACAACGTTGCTTTCACCAACCTACATGAGGATCAAGGAGAGAAGCCTGAGACAGATTGCCAACGTTATGACACAAATATATGTCGTTATATGAGAACGAAAGACGAATATGAAGAAACAATGAGAAATCTGGTAATCTATACTGTGACATTCTAACTGCTCCAAATCTGTTTGCCAAAATTCTGTAACAGACATACGGGCCGTGCCAGATTGTTGACGTCTGTACAGGTCTCAGAGTTGATAGAAATTAAACATAAACTACTCAAACATAAGATAATGATAACACAACATAACAAACCCACAGACATGAGTCACTCACGAAATAAATATAGATTCTCCATGACAGAGAAGCCGCATTTTTTAAAGCCATAAACATAAAATACATTTAGCAAAGAGTTTACAGATTACATTACAATGTCAAAATAGTCCATGCTATTCTATAAAATATAAAACATGGTGTTACTTATTTCATTAATTGTAGTGTTTGTTACGTATTTAGTTTTTTTTTTTGTGTGTGTCTATAGAGCCGTGCTAGCGCAATGGTTAGTGCACTGGCTTCCTAGCTCGAAGGTCCATGGTTCGATCTTCAGTTGAGGCGGGAGTTTTTAGACCGCAAACGGCTTCTGGGTCGACACTGCAATTTGGTACTAGAGCAACTCTGGGAAGGTTAATGTGGCCAGCATGATGCTGACCACATCACTCCTAGTGTGCTGATGGTCAAGAACATATGGACCTAACACCATATTCCCAATATGACTCAATGGGCGTGCATTGGGATCCTTGACCTTTTACCTTTTGTGTATATGCTAAATTAATTTTCAAATAAGGAATTGTATCCAGATTTTAGAGTAAACGCAATATTACTCTACGGTAATTTAATCCTAATTTTTTGGCAGTAATCCTACTTTGACAAGAAAATGCTTCGTCAGATCCGAAAATTGCTCGTATTAATCTGTATTTCAAATATGGCAGACAAAATATGAGTCCACGGCAATTCCTTTTCAGTACATCATTGTTCTACATGTGTTATTAACACTAGAAAACCTCTGGAAGTTCAGACATCTTATCACTGGATGGATAAGTGTTTATGCATGTCCAGGTCTAGCTTGCACAGTCATCTTTCTGGTATTACTGTTCATTCGATCGTTCATGGCTTCAGACTTGCTTCTCTTTTGTTTTACTACTAGCATTATAACTAGATCGCAAGGTATTTTATATTTGGGCATGCCTACAAAAAATAGCAATGTAGAAATGAATGTAGAGAATACTATTGGCAGCAAACGCCAGCAAATACAAAAGCTGTTAACAATATCTTACACAAATACAGAGAAGTGCTAACAGATCATGAGAAGACAGCCTCACAACAGTAAAGAGACGAAGCTGACATGTAAAATGACCATTTATCAAAATCACATAATAACAATAATAAATTCTTTAAGCACCAAACACGGCGCATAAGGCAGAAACCAGTGCTCTCCAAGTTGTTCGTTGTGACGCCACTCCTCTTAGCTCTTGCACATTATTTAGGCCCAACGTTCTTCCTTCTCTTATTATTGTTCTTCTGAGTGTTTCTTATGGTCTTCCTTTTTTCCTCTTACCCTCAGGAACCCAAGTGAGCGCCTGTAGTGGTATTCTGTTGTTTTGCATTCGTAGGACATGACCGATATATGACCATCGTCTTTTCCTTATATAGTCGGAGACATATTTCTGCCTAGAGTCTTCTCTTATTTGTCGATTAGTCTTGAATTCTTTCCAAATATGTTTCTTTACAGCATAGTACTAAGTAAAAGAAGACAGGTGTCACGAGTGGCGATATGGGATGTCTGCTTAAGACAAGACAAAGGTCTGTGTGACGTCTGAGACAAGACACAAGTCTGAGTGAAGATTTGAAAATAGTGGAAATTCTGAGAAAGTGAATTTGAATGAGAGTGTGACAGTCAGGTGTACAAAGATGATAAACTCTCTTTTACATTGCCACTCGGACGTATTTAAATGTCAGCTACACTCACCCCTCTCTTTCTCACCTAACAACAAATGAAGTAAGGGACTGATACACATCACGTGGTTTCACATTCAACAATCACAGATATACAGGTAGAAGAAAAATTCTGATCAGACGCTAATTTGTTTCTATGTTTATTAATATATATATATATATATATATATATATATATATATATATATATATATATATATATATATATACGGGAGCCGCGCTGGTGTAATGGCTTCGGCGTTGTACTGGCGACCAGGTGTTCATGGTTCAAACCCGGGCGTCGGCGTTTGAAGAAATGTTTACGGCCGGAAATTTGACTGAACAGCCTTAACGGCTCCTGTGATAAACCCTCTGTGGATGGGAAGGAGCGAAGCTCCTGACCGGGTTGGAAGGAAAGTCCTCAGGTTCCCCAGCCTCGCAATGACATGTCATTGGGCCGAAGGGCTGAAAGCGTAAGTGCCGCTGGTTAAGAAAAAAAAAAAAAAAAAAAATATATATATATATATATATATATATATATATATATATATATATATATATATATATATATATATATATAAAGAAACCAAAATGGTTATTGCACGATGGCAGGAAAAATAAACGTCAGTTCAAACAACCGATTATTTTCACTAACAATATCCACAGAGTACCAAAAAAAAAAAAAAAACACGATTGACAATAACCATTCCCAACCTTAGGTTGGTTACTAATCAAAACTGGAAAATTTAGGTTGTACCCAGACAAAAGAAAAATCCATGTCTTAACCCAATAAAACTCGACCCACACTGGATACTCAAATAATAATAAAATCTGATCTGTGTCCCACGTTTGGCAGTCCCCAGAAACGTATAAGCACCTTCAGTACTTAACTAATTAATTACTGCCCGCTACACGTCTTAGATAACGTCCCGTGTTTGCTCGTGAAACCAAATCCTGACCTGAACTTCGTCTCTGGTCACTCTCGTGCTTATCCGACGAGGTGAGAATTTAATAAATCCACGATTGACAATGTCAGAGGGAAATATCCATTAAGAGAGACTCACAGAAAATGAACCCTAATATCCGGCAGGTTAAACTGAGTCCAAACTCGGGTTTTCGCCAGCGATGCGCCTTACTATACCCGAGAAACATTACCAGTTTAAATGCGACTGGCCTTATAAAGAAAGGGCCCACCAGTCTATAACTTAAGACTGAGTGAGCGCGCTATTCTGAAGATTATTGAGGTTGGGTGATGGTGGTCTTCAAAGGTTTAAGCAGCTCCAAGGGACATGGGGCACCAACAGATGGATACTCCCCTTCTGCTTTCTTGTTACTGGGTCTTAGGATTGATCCTACTGGTCCCACTCGAAAAACTCGATCAAGGAAGTGATATTCGATTTGTGACAAAATACTTGTTCCAGGTTGGGTCCCCACTAGCGTGTGGAGATTTGCTCTCTCTCTCTCTCTCTCTCTCTCTCTCTCTCGCTCTGCAAGATTGCAAGATGCAAGAATTCCACTAACGCTACGAGTAGCTGGTCGAATCTGCCAACTGGCAATGACACGTCCACTCTACCAGGACTTCTGGAGCGTTAAGTGCCAGACAACTAGAAAGTTAGGTTTATATAGTATTCTCAGACGCAAGGTATCCAGGCCACCTGCGTCGTCGAGTGACCCTTTCGCCGGGTTGCACGTAACGTAATGCAACTTCTACGGAATTCAGAGACGTGTTCCGTGGACGAAAATCCGAGCTAAAAATAGATCGCCGGCTTTTCTCATCGCCGGCTTTTCTCAGCGTAATAGGTTCTGCCCGTGGACACACGAACGGCGATGTCTTCACTGGTGTCACAAACCAGGGACAGTTTTGCCGCTTCCCTCAGAAACTAATTGCCCGGGTTTTTAGCTCGTGGTCAAAGCCACTAAGATAGATGCCGCTTTTCCCGCGATGGAGAGTACAGGACGCTTCAAAGATTACTCCTACCACATGAAAGAAAGGGGAGGTAAACCTGTCCGATTTTAACGTGACAGCCCAGTTACCCCCCCCCCCCTTTACCACTACAGAAGACTAAAAGAGATGAATTGGGCGGGCCAAAAGTCAAACAGAATGAAGAGGGCGGCCTAAGCTCTAGGCGAATGTCAAAGTTCAGAAAAAAATGGTAGGGGGATGGTAGCCCCACCTTTTAGGGCCAAATTCTCTCAGATCCAGCGTCACAACAGGTCAAATGGAAAAAAGTAATAAATTGACAAAAACGATTAATGAACACGTCTTCTTATGACGGAATTAAACAGATTAACACTCAAAATATAAAAGTAGCGACTACAAGGCGCGCGCTCATCGTCTGTGGTGATCAAGAGTTATGGGACATGTTTTGTCAGGTCACGTGTAATACTAGTTACATCATTCACATGGTCTTTTATTATGAAAGATATTAGACAATTTGTCAACAAAGTTTAATACTTTTTTCTAATTTATAATTTCCATCTTTAAATTTCTTGATATCCATGTTTCTTATTTCTGTTATTATGTCTTGTACGTGTATATTTTTTTGACAAACACAATTAAAATTGTTTCACTGTAATATCAACACTAATGCTGACATTGAAGCACTATACAAGGACGCAAGCAGTGCTGTTTTTGCAAGCAACGACATTTGAGAATTTTTCAAAACAACTGTAGGAGTTCACCAAGGATGTATCCTGTCACCAGTGCTCTTTAATATATATCTAGAACATATTATGCAGGAGGCTCTCTACGATTATAAATCAACCATATCGATTGGAGGCCGATCTCTGTGCAACCTACGTTTTGCTGATGATATTGATCTGATAGCTGGATCAGAATCAGAACTTCAAGACCTTACCTCTAGACTGGAGAAAGTAACAAGAACATATGGGATGGAAATTAATATAGAAAAAAGCAAGATATTGGTGAATAGCCATAAGAAACATGTTCCGACCAACATTACGTTAAATGGGCAAACGTTAGAAGAAGTTAACACCTTTAAATATCTCAGGTCCACTATATGTAGTGATGGAAGATCAAGTAAAGAAATCAAGACAAGACTTGAGATGGCCTCAGCTGCCATGACAAGGTTGAATGTGATCTGGAAAAGTAACATCAGTTTTCCTGTGAAGATCAAATTATACAAATCACTTGTATTATCTATTCTCTTGTATGGGTGTGTGGTAAGTTGGGATTATATAAATATTTATAGGGGACTTAGTGTACTGACTGAGATCAGCTGTGAAGGTATATGTATCTAATATGTGTGGTGTGTTACAGATGACCTTACTTTGCTACCACATTTAGACCTCAATCAGACTTATTCTGGAATATTGTGACGACTACGTTGAATGTCTAGGGTTATGATAATGATGAAGTGTAAGTTCACAACAACAACAGACAGATAAATAATTTATTTAAGATTCACAACACTTTACAACACTATGACAAGCACACACATATAACACTCTAGAAGACAAGCTTAAGTAAGTCAAGTGTTAACTTTTAAATTATGTATTAATTTCTTTCAAGAATAGATATCCTGATCCAACTACAGAGTGAATCAGGAATCACAATCAAATGTAAACACAATGTCTATGTACAAAAATTATACAAAGGATCTTTGTCCTGACATATAATATTATTACAATATGTGTGTAGTGTTATGCTCTGGTATTAAGAGGTAATACTGGCTTGTGAAGCTATGTTGTTGTTTGTCATCACGACTTCATTTGTTTGTTAATGGTGGAAATAATCTTGAAGGGTTCACAGTTCTTTTATTTGTAAAACACTAATTGTCCCTCTTGCTTTATTATTACAGTCAATTTTAAGGAGGGTTATACAAGGGTGAGCTGCTCTGGCTGAGAAGGTCTTAGCTTAGGTGTCTGCGGCAGGAAAGCTGTCTCCTCTGTTCGCTTGCTTCTCAGTAATCTTGAAATACACCACTGGTCAATATCTTTGACAAGGAGTCTGCTGCCAGCCCTCTGGATCCAGCAAAACTCAGACCAGGTGCTGCTCTAATACTTCAGTACCACGGTCCCTGAAATAAGAATGTTGTACCTCCTTCTTCAGAACTAATATATAATATCTATTTCCACACTGAAGTACAGGACATTACAAACACAGAGTTCAGCGCTGTATGCCAACTACTAGCTTCGCCTGTGACAATATACCAGTATTCCTCTCCCTAATGGTTACAACGCCTCTGCAATTCCAGCTGTACTTCCTTCTATACAATAAGATAGGTATCATGTTACTAAATGGCAATTCCATATATGCCAATGCAGTTATACTCCTCTCTGACAAGCTTTTACATATTGGAGCAATATCTAGGCTTTGCCTTCTGTTTGCTACTGAACCACACACATACAGACACAATTTATCAATTCATATTCAATTTTCATATAATATATATATATAGATATATAGGAAATATGTCTAGTCTTACCACAATTCAAGGAAATATACACAAGTACGTTGACTGGCGATGAATTCTGACACAATTTTGATCTGCCTTATCCCAGGCTTTTATTTAGAAAAATATTAGCTTGCTCTCAACGCACTTGCTTCTCATAAAGTTTATTTTCAAAACTGGCCCCGAACTGACGCTTCTATTTGACTATATCGAACGCTCTAACCAATGAGACCATGTTTACAAGAGCCTTTGAAAAAACTTTACCCATCCTACCGTAACCATTAACAACCAACTAGTATTTGCAGTCCGACTAATCAAGTTTCGCCTTACATATTTCTACAGCCAATCAAATCGTATCTAACTTGTTGGCCTCATTCCCCTAAGGCAGTGTTGTTCAAACAGCCATTATGAGCAAATATGATCTTGTGCTGTCAGACAACCTCACTATAGTATTTTGGCTATAATTTATTAAGTACTAGACCATTTGCGTAACACATAACATATTCTTTGTCAGCAAGTCTTAAGGTACAAGAATATATAAGTTTAATGGGGTTAAGTGGCTTCGTTCAAAATATGTATTATTCTAGGATTGTCGTGTATTTGTTTTTTATTCCTCAAACCGCCACCTGTCCTGCCTTTTCGACTGTTCTGTCAGTATAAAGTCAGGATTTCAGACGTAAAACAGTATTGTGTCATGTTTCCTAATAAGCATTCAACATGTTTTTTAAAACCTTACCTCGTATCGTTAGTGTTTATTATCACTGTCTATTTGAAAAACATCAAGCCTGCATGCCTTTCGCGTGGGGTGGCATTAATTTTAAATCGCGAGGCGACGTGGTAGCATTGCATGCGTTCCTCCGTGCATCTCTCTCTCTCTCTTCTAAGCCCGTCTGTCTTCTAGGTTAACGTAGTGTATATAATGACATTAATGTAATATTATATCTAGGTCATTAAGCAGTGTGTCTATCAAGGTCGTCCAAGAAATACAGTACCAGTTTTATTTTTAGAAACGCGTGTAGTTTATGCAGTAGGCTTTTACTATCAAACGTGGAAGTGTTACAGTTATGCAGACGAAGTAGAAAAAGGGGATCTCGGGTTCCGTCATTATGACGCTCTACAATGCAGGTGTACGCTATTGGAAAAAGCACTGGTCTTTTACCATTCTTCTTTCCTTCTGTTAAATTACTTCGTTAGGCTTTACATTTATTTTCTCATTTATATATGTGGATTAGAATTTCTCACGACAAATTCTCCCCACTTAAAACAGACATCATATGTCAGTTCCTAATTCTATATACACATAGAGAAATGTATTATTATTCCTGGTGATCATTGTGATTCTCATCACACGGATGGCGGCTTAGAAAATTAGCATCAACGTTTCGCTGATTTTATTTTTATCATGGATTAATGCAGGTGGGTCAATTCAAAGTAAGCACTACTGACGAAGGTTGCCTCAGACCTCTGCAATCCAAGAATCCATTTCAGATATGTTACTGAACAGCTGCAAGTGTTACGGCTTGTCTTAATGCTGCTTAGCAATCTATATTCACCATTTCTCTTCTCTGAGTCTGCTCAACGACATGTCCCGAGAATATTATATGTTCCTCAAATTGTACGTTATGAGGAGTTGATCTATATGGTGAGATCTGAGTTGTGTAGGGGGATCCAATAATTTCCTGATCAGCCTTAATAAACACTCGGACTATCCTCAATTCAAAAAGGCAACAAGGGAGATACTCTGCTCCTCCGAAATGTTCACAGCCAACATTTGGTCTGATCTCAGGCTTGATTGAATGTGGAAACACCCTTCTAATAATATTCTTATAATATGCCACTCAAATGGAGGTGTTGCTGTCATTTTCGACGGAGTCATCTGTCAAGTTATCTGCTTATGTTTGTATCATAAGTATAATTGTGTCTTTACCTGCGATGTCAGGTTGATTAGGGGTTGTCTTCCCTTGTTTATTCATTCATTGTGTTTGACCTTTAGGGTCAGAGGTTGACAGTTCGGCGTAGGCCTATGGGAAGGTTTTTTAAGCGGGAGAGAGATATACTTCCGGGAAGCCGGGGGAGGTCCTGTTTTTCTGAAGGGACCAAGAGTCCATTGTTTTTCGGGGAGAATCTTCGAAGTAACTGCTATGGCAGTTTTCCCCAGTGAATCTCTGTGCGTCGGGATGACGACAGAATTCCTTGTGATGTTCTGAGGATTCATTTGCCAGGTAATACCGACCTTTATGCATTATTACGCTTTTCGGTGGCAGAACATGTAAAGGATTACCTAGGGTGAACAGCAGCTCACTGATCCGCCATTTCAGAACTTATATATTTGTGCTCGAGGTAGCCATCCAAGACTGTTAGTCTTATATTGTCCAGAAATCCAGTGACGAAGATATATTGTGGGAGCCGCAGATTGGCGGAACTTCTATCTACAATAAGTATTACTGCAGGGTTGATGATAACCTATTTAACAGAAGTACACGGCCGACGTCAGAACGAGGCCTGTGCTTTCGGCTATTATACTACAGCCTGATATGTGCAATTGGCGGGGAGTGCCAAGTTGCACCTATGTGTCCAAGTGACTAAGGCATCTGACGCGTTTAGTCAGAGACGCCAAGGGCGACGCTACGAACTGTCATTATTGAAGAACTTTGCTATTGACCATGCACGTCTATTCTGATGTTTACCTTTTTTGAATGCCAAATGTATACCTATCGATGTCAGGTCAGCATGACCTTGTTACACTGACTGTTCCTGTTGATACTATGTGTGTTCCCGTCAATAAATGTCTTGAAACATGCCTGCAGTGTCAAAGCATCCTTGATTACTGCATGTGAGAGTATGGGTTGCAGGATCTACATCTATACGAGCCTAAACACATTCGCGCCTTCATTCGCACCCACACTCAATTCATCATACGCTCGCACTACACATCTAACAACATGTATACTGTCTTGGGCCAGTGATCACCTCAACAAGAAAAAAAAGACAGTTACATTTCTGGTGGACCAGTTACGTGGGCTCTTATGATACATTTCTTGTCGCCAATGTGGCCTAGAAACTTACATTTCTGATGGACCAGATCTGTGGGTTTAAAAAGAACAGAGCGAGCATTTGACATTATTGTTGACATTTATGGATCCAGAAATTTACATTCCTGGTTGGCTGTTACATGTATGATGTCTCCAGTTTTGTCGAGAAAGTTACAAGAAGGACAAGTACACATTACACTTCTGATCTGTGGGTCTAAGCTACACACGGGACAGCCGTAACACACAGCGCTAATTCTACACTTGCAAGTTTTGGCTACAACAGGACAGATATAGGTCATCAACGGTTGACCCAAATAAACAGTACGAGCATTTATATTATAATGCTACATAAAGCATAACAAGACATGTACTGAAGTTAACTACTAGGCATTTGCTACGTGGACCATAACTGTATAGAAGGCGGGTTCCTATTGTAAACAGTACTGCTGGTTGTTACACGTTTCATTCAACAACAGACTTTTCTAGGTCAGAGCATTCAAGCTACATTGTTGGAGGTCAAGTGTCTGTAAACAGTACGTGGAAATAGTAAACATTCAATGTGCAAGCCCTAATTTGAGAAGGTCATAGTAACTTTGGTTCGTGAATACCACTTTATGTTACAGTGGATTTGACGTTCAGTGCGCGTTTGACATTTCGTTTCTGTGTTCGCAAGGAGCAAGGAATTTATTTTAGTTTCAGCTGTGACTGAACTTGTTCTGCAACACATTGAAATTGATTGCTATATTATGTTACTTCTACTGTTTTTGTGTATTTTTCTGCGGGTTTTTTCGGTTGGTGGGTCTTACGGTAAATATGCCACTTGATCGAGGCTTACTGTAAGCGTTCTGTAGGTGCAAATTTTCTTAATTTGGAAATTTGCTAGTGACAATTGGTCGCTATTGATGTTAGCTGTGATGTAATTGTACTTAACGTTGTTTTTGTAATATTTTGTCTGTTTTTCAGTTTTGATTGTCGATTTGTTTTGTTTGTATTCTGTAGGTCTCTCCTTTCTTGTGTATTTCTCTACACATTTTTGGTTAAAACAGTGTTGCCATTTGTATTGTTTTGTATTTTTGTCTTTGTATTTTTTTTTTTTTTTGGTTGTACTACATTACTGTCATGCACAGTCTACATACACATACTGGGTCATGTTTTGATATTATTGATAAGGTAGACTCTTCATATAGATTTTGTTGATAAAAATAATATTATATAAGATATTTATACAAGTTCTTTGATAAAAGACTTGTTATCTACAAAGATTGAGACAAGGTGAAATACATATTCAAGTTCTTTATAAAAAAGACTTGTGCCCATAGTGAGTGGGATATAAGGGAATTTTTTTTTTCCACAGGTACTCAGGTGATTTTTTGGGTACATTATAAACAAGACTAAGAGTGTGAAAGAAAGTGAAGTGAGTATACAAGTCTAGCATTTCAGACTTGTCTCCCATTGAAGTGGGATAAGGTAATTTATTTAATTTTTTTTTTCAGGTTTCTGATCTCATTAGACAAGATGTCTACATTGGACTACTTTATTACACAAGGGAGAGCCCTTGATAAGACTGGTCAACAGTTAGAACAATGGGCTGTTGCTCAGTATGACAAAGCATTAGCTGCAGAAGAGAAAAAAGCTCAGGCTGAAGAGAAAAGATTAGAAAGAGAAGCTGCGGCGGAACAAAAAAGGCTAGACAGAGAAGCTAATATTGCTGCTGAACAAAAGAAATTGCAGATGCAGGTGGAGGAAAGGAGATTTGAAGCTGAACAAAAGAGATTAGACAAAGAGCTGAACAAAAGAGATTAGACAAAGAAGCTGAACAAAAGAGATTAGACAAAGAAGCTGAACAAAAGAGATTAGACAAAGAAGCTGAACAAAAGAGATTAGACAAAGAAGCTGCTGCAGAGGAGAGGAAAGCTCAAGCTGCTGCAGAGGAGAGGAAAGCTCAAGCTGAGGCTGAAATCAGAAAAATGGAACATGAGGAAAGAAAACAGAAGATGGAACTTGATGAAAAACTCGCAACTTTGGAGTTAGAGAAATTGAAATTGGCGAGTACGGGTGCTCAGCAAACAACTTCGAGTACGACAAGGGAGTTTGTTAGTAGGATTAAATTGCCTCATTTCAATCCTTTAAAGGATGACGTAGCAGATTATCTAGATAGATTCCAATTTTTGTGCGATACGCATAACATAAAAAAGGAAAAATATGTTGAACAACTGATGCCATTTTTTACAGGTGACACAGTGACTACTCTTATGACAATAGACGAACATGAGAGGACTAATTATGATGTTGTCAGGGCAGCATTACTAAAAAAATATCAACTAAAACAAGAAGACTATCGTCTTCGTTTTAGGACAATGTTGCCAGAAAATGGAGTAGATTTCTCTGATTTTGTTACAAAGATACGTCGTACATTTACACGATGGGTTGAGTTGTCTCAGATTGAGAAAACATATGAAGGTCTAATGGACTTATTATTGCGAGATAAGGTTTTGTCATCTGTTAATGATTCTTTTCTTGCATTCCTTCATGAGCGTAAGCCTAAAAACTTAAAAGAAATGGAGGAATACTGTTGTCAGTATGCCACAGCACATCCCCATGCTACAGTTAGCAATTCTAAAGTGAAAGAAGGGTTGCCAGCTGCGTCGGCAACACCATATGGCCCTAATTTCAAAAAAAAATTTCAGGGTGCTCAACAAAATTGGAATAGGGGAAGTAATCAAAATTACACTCAGAAGCGGAGTAATCCAACACATGATGGTTCTTCGTCTATGCAGTGGAGACAAGATGGTAGTTCTCGTAATTTTAGTGGTAATAATTTGAGACACTTTCGCAAAGGCTATCCAAATAATAACTATTCAAATTTTCGAGGTAATCATTCTCGACGTCAAGATTATGACGATGGTGAATTTAGAAACCGGGATTCAAACCGGAATGATGATTACAATAGGCAATATGATAACAATTATGATATCGAAACAATTACAGGGGAAATGATAGTCGAAATAATTACAGGGGAAATGATAATCGAGGCAGACCTAGGTTTAACAAGAAAAGACCTTACCAACAGGCAAACTCTGCACAACAAGAGTTTGATGGAGCCTGTAATACAGTAAATGATAGTGGTAACTCTAGGGCTATCACTGGTTGTGCTTTCGATTTTGGGAGAGCAACTGAATGCCCCCAATGCTTAACATTGTTCGACTCATCGACTGTATCTACGCTAAGTTGTGGTCACCCTCTTCCTGCTCTACCTGCTACAGTTGCGCATGATGGGAGAGGATCTCTCATCTTAGATAAAGGTCTAATAAATGATAGGCTAGTCTCAGTACTTTTCGATTCGGGATGTACTACCGTCGGGGTTAAGGAGTCTCTGATAGATCCTTGCTGTGCCACTGGAAAAACAATCAAATGTGTTACATTTGGTGGTACTATGGAAAGCTATCCTACTGCTATTATTAGGATTGACACTCCTTTCTTCACAGGAGATGTCCATGCATGTCTTCTTCCTAATCCTATTGCGGATCTTATAATCGGTCGTATTCATGGGGTTAAGGAATGCACCCCGCAACAAATTTCTAGTTGGGAAGAAGAAAACATTCAAACGGTCAATGCAGTGATGACAAGAGCTCAAGCTCTTAATCCCCCAACTTCATCTGATAATAGTAATGAAGTTGATAGCCAAGACGAGCACTTGGTGATTTCCCATGACTCGTTTGTTAAACGTCAAGAAGAGGATCCTTCTTTGAAGAAATACTTCCTTCTTGCAAAGAAAGGGGATCCCAATCAAAATACGAATCACAAATCGTATATTACTATGAAGAATGGTATATTGGTACGAATGGTACAACACTCGGACAAGTCTATGCATTCGCAAATTCTTGTGCCTAAGTGTATGAGAGCCTTAATTCTTCGGCATGCACACGATTCTCAGTGTGCTGGACACATGGGTTTTTCCAGAACTAAAACTAGAGTCCTTGCGTCCTTCTTTTGGCCATTCGTGAATAAAGACATCCGAAGTTATTGCCGATCTTGCAAAATTTGTCAAGAGGTCAAGTCTAGGGGTCCGAGACATGCTGCTCCTATTCAGGCTGCAGATATTCCGATTCGGCCGTTTCAGAAAATGGCTATAGACATCATTGGTCCGTTCAAAATTAAGTCAGCCAGAGGACACCAATTTATCCTCACTTGCGTGGACATGTGCACGCGTTGGCCAGAGGCTATTCCTCTGAAGAGCATATCAACTGTCGATATCGCTGATGCTCTTTGGCTCGTATTTTCTCGTCTGGGATTCCCCGGAGAAATACTGTCGGATCACGGCACTCAGTTAATTTCGGACGTTATGTCTCAGGTAATGGCTACGCTAGACATTAAAAGGTCACTCAGTAGTATTTATCATCCAATGTCCAATGGATTGGTAGAACGTCTTAACAGGACACTAAAGAACTTACTTGGCAAGATAACGGAGGATCATCCTGAAGATTGGGACAGGGTTTTACCTGCAGTCCTCTTTGCCTATAGAGAGGTTCCCAACGAGCATACAGGGTTTTCTCCTTTCGAACTTGTCTTTGGCGCGCAACCGCGCGGGCCAATGTCCTTGTTACACGATTTGATAACTTCCGATAATATTGACGATGATACACAATCGTCATATGAATATGTTATAGCTCTTAGAGAAAAGATTATCGAATCGTGCAGGTTAGCAACTTCATCTTCCGAATTTGCGAAAGAAAAAGCTAGGCGATTTGCTAATAAGAAAAGACGCCTACGTCAACTTTGTCCTGGAGACAAAGCATATGTCTTACTGCCCTCAAGAGAGAATAGACTTCTCATTTCTTGGAAGGGTCCATACACTATAGTCTCGAAAATTTCTGATGTCGACTATATTGTCGATGTGGATGGAAGGCATAAAACCTTCCATATAAATATGCTAACAGAGTTTATTGAACGTCCAGACTATTTACAGCCTATTTTCCAGGCGACGGACGACTCTCCAGTTCAACATGGTCACATCTCATCCCTGTCCGTTATACAGGATGAGGAAACTATTTTTTCTGACGTGAACTTACCTCTTCCTGCGATTCCACTTACTTCAACGGAATCGTGGAGAGACGTTACAGTCTCTTCCAACTTGTCTTTTGAGGAACAGCGTCAAGTATCCTCTACGTTACAATCATATCAGGATGTCCTTACCGACATTCCTGGACACACAGATGTCATAGAACATGACATCATACTTACTGATCGTAATCCGATCAGAGTAAGACCATACCCAATACCTATTCATTTTCAAGCACAAGTCGAGAAAGAATTGGATGAAATGATTCAACTACAAATAATTGAACCATCCACTTCAGCTTATTCTTCGTCGATAGTTATTGTTCGAAAGAAAGACAATAACATACGTCTTTGCGTTAATTATCGCAAATTAAATCAAGTTACGAAGTTCGATGCTGAACCTATGCCGTTATTAGATGATCTACTTATTAGACTTTCTAAAGCTAAATTCTTTACTAAACTAGACTTGTCGAAAGGTTATTGGCAAGTCCCACTGACGGAACACGCCAAACCTCTCACTGCTTTTTCGACACCTAGGGGTCTGTTTCAATGGAATTTTATGCCTTTCGGGCTTATGAACGCCCCAGCGACTTTCGTGCGCATGATGCGACGAATTCTATCAGATCGTGCAGATGTCATTGCATATTTAGACGACATCTGTCTTTTCAGCGATACTTGGGAAGAACACTATGTGGGTCTAAAGGAATTGCTATCTACTCTACGTGAGCATAGATTGACTGCTAAACCCTCTAAAGCTTTTGTTGGGTTTAGTGAAATTTCCTTCCTAGGTCATCGAGTTGGTCATGGTCTGTTGAAGACAGAGGACCAAAACATTTCAAAGATATTAAATATCTCGGTTCCGAAGACAAAAATGCAAGTGCGTAGTCTCTTGGGATTGATACAATTCTATGGAAGATTCATTGAGAATCTGTCCTCCATTATGGCACCACTTTCAACGTTATTGAAAAAAGGTTCTCCTAATATGGTGCGTTGGTCCCAAGAATGCCAATCTTCATTGGATCAGGTTAAGAATTTGTTCTCATCTCATCCTATCTTAAGACTACCGACGATTGATAAGACTTTTGTCCTTCGTAGTGATGCCTCTTCCACTGGCATTGGAGCGGCACTAATGCAGGAATATTCAGGAACTCTGCATCCTGTAATGTATATTTCTAGGAAGCTGAATGCGGCAGAAAGGAATTACTCGGTTTTGGACCGTGAATTGTTGGCTATGGTTTGGTCCATTCTTAAGCTACAAAGGTTCCTTCTGGGCGCGCATTTCTTTATGGAAACCGACCAAAAAGCTCTTACGGCTATGCAAAGTAAGGATTTGAAGAGCTCGAGATCTACTCGTTATGCTATTGCTCTTCAGCCTTTCCATTTCACGGTGCGAGCTATCCGTGGTTCGGATAATGTGATGGCGGACATATTGTCTAGATGCCCACATGATTCCAGTTAAATCTTGTGTCCTAGTTTTTTCCTGATATATTTTCAGACTTAGGTCTGTCCTTAATATCATAATATGTTGTAATACAAATGTATTTGGATGATGTTTAGATAATTTAACAAATTTCATTTTGTCCATCCATCAGTGATATGTTGCTAAAATAGCATTGACATTTGTATATTGCTATGGTTATATTATTTAGTAATGTTTGATATATGATTGGTATTGCCAGCAACTTAGGTTTCTTGAATGGTATCCCTTAGTTTGTTTGGCTTAAAGGAAATATTTTCTCCTATGTTGGGAGATGATTTGTACCCTCTTCTATTGTACCTGATATTAGGTTCATTGTTTGCATGAGCACAGAAGTGATACTGGTGCTATCTTGCTCATGAACATATTAAAAAAAAAAAATTGCATTTTTTTTTTACAGGGGGGTGGTAGTAATGTTGCTGTCATTTTCGACGGAGTCATCTGTCAAGTTATTTGCTTATGTTTGTATCATAAGTATAATTGTGTCTTTACCTGCGATGTCAGGTTGATTAGGGGTTGTCTTCCCTTGTTTATTCATTCATTGTGTTTGACCTTTAGGGTCAGAGGTTGACAGTTCGGCGTAGGCCTATGGGAAGGTTTTTTAAGCGGGAGAGAGATATACTTCCGGGAAGCCGGGAGGTCCTGTTTTTCTGAAGGGACCAAGAGTCCATTGTTTTTCGGGGAGAATCTTCGAAGTAACTGCTATGGCAGTTTTCCCCAGTGAATCTCTGTGCGTCGGGATGACGACAGAATTCCTTGTGATATTCTGAGGATTCATTTGCCAGGTAATACCGACCTTTATGCATTATTACGCTTTTCGGTGGCAGAACATGTAAAGGATTACCTAGGGTGAACAGCAGCTCACTGATCCGCCATTTCAGAACTTATATATTTGTGCTCGAGGTAGCCATCCAAGACTGTTAGTCTTATATTGTCCAGAAATCCAGTGACGAAGATATATTGTGGGAGCCGCAGATTGGCGGAACTTCTATCTACAATAAGTATTACTGCAGGGTTGATGATAACCTATTTAACAGAAGTACACGGCCGACGTCAGAACGAGGCCTGTGCTTTCGGCTATTATACTACAGCCTGATATGTGCAATTGGCGGGGAGTGCCAAGTTGCACCTATGTGTCCAAGTGACTAAGGCATCTGACGCGTTTAGTCAGAGACGCCAAGGGCGACGCTACGAACTGTCATTATTGAAGAACTTTGCTATTGACCATGCACGTCTATTCTGATGTTTACCTTTTTTGAATGCCAAATGTATACCTATCGATGTCAGGTCAGCATGACCTTGTTACACTGACTGTTCCTGTTGATACTATGTGTGTTCCCGTCAATAAATGTCTTGAAACATGCCTGCAGTGTCAAAGCATCCTTGATTACTGCATGTGAGAGTATGGGTTGCAGGATCTACATCTATACGAGCCTAAACACATTCGCGCCTTCATTCGCACCCACACTCAATTCATCATACGCTCGCACTACACATCTAACAACATGTATACTGTCTTGGGCCAGTGATCACCTCAACAAGAAAAAAAAGACAGTTACAGGAGGCCATATTCATCAACTATATTTCCGCCTACCGACAATTTGGTGAATTAAGATAATATGTGGGGAAATGAGTTTCTGCATCAGAAATCTATTCGCCCTTAGCTTTGCTATCGTATGTGTGGGTGATATCCATCCAGGCTCCGATCAATACTTCCCCTTGGACGGTGTAGGGTCGGGTGACTACCAATGTCACCAGTGCCCTTTTCATGCTAAATTAATAGCCATATTGTGAACCGCTGTGAGCATTTTCCGAATTGCTCACTCGTCCACTCCCCACTTTTCTTATGTTAACCTTTTGTACCGGGTTCAAATCTGGCGGATTATCTTCAATATTAATTTCAGCCAGTTCCCTAACTGCGGCTTCAAACTGTGCCTGGGTTGACTGGTCTGAGTTTCTATTTTCTCTGGATGCCCTTCTCAGAGTTGCGAATCTAAATATTTTTGGTGAAAACTGTTGGTGGGAAGGTGGATACCTATCCTCTATGTCAACCGTATTATTTTTATTTTCCTTGTTATTGTTAGGCCCATATGTTTCAGAATGCTTGGCTGGCATCTGATTATGATTTTCCCAACTTGGGGACTGTACCTTGCTACATTTTTCACAGGCCCCCACAAATTGTGCAATATCAGCAGCTACTTGGGGCCAGTAATATTTTTCAGATGTCCTTTTTCGTGTGGTTCCATTCCTCTGGTGTCCACCATCAGGTAAAACATGAGCTTGTGCCATCACTTTTCCCTGTAGGGAGTTGGCAAAACCAACTGTCCCTGTTCTTTGGATCCTGCTCTAGCTTTCCTGAAAAGCAGTCCCTCCTTTAAATAGAATTGCCTTTTCTTAGGGTGTGTACGGCTATTTGGCAATTTGCCAAAGCAAGGTTTTAATGATTTGTCCTTTGCCTGGGCCTTTCTCATCTGTTTATGAGAATAATTTAGTGGTGGTATTTCCTCCCTACTAGGGGTCGACCTGACCTGGAGCGTGGCCATTACCACAGGTTTTATAGGGCTCCCTAGAAAAACATATTTACTTCCTAACACCAGCAGGTAATTAGGGTTTTCACACACGGCTGCTCTAATCACTCCTTCCACGTACCTAGTCTTGACATGTATCTCGGCTACGGGAAGTGTCATGGTGGATATTCCCTTTACGGCCCCGTGTATCTCCACTTTCTCTGTGGTATACTGTTCAGGGTGCACTAGGATTGCACTCACAACTGAGTCATATTCTAAACCTGAATCGTAAAGGCACCTAACCTTGGCACCATTACATGTCACTTCTTCACAGATTGGGTGATGTTGAAGATTTATATGATTCTCTGTCAGTTTCTTCTTCCCCTTGTCCACTGTTATCATGCATGCCGCGTGATATGGAGGAACTTTCCTACCACATTCACTAGTATTATGATTATGCATCCTGCATTTTTGACAATATTTTCCTTCCTGTCTGAAGGGTTTCCTGTCATCATATTTCTTTTCATTGAATTGTGGGGTTTTATTTTTATTTTCATACCGTGGCCTATCAAACTGATGCTTACCTTTGTTCTGATCTCTATGATCAAAGTCATTAAAGTTTTGTGGTGCCTTAAAATTGTCTATCTGTTTCTTTTTATTACTTGTTATCTCTGCTTGAGCTGCCTGATATCTTTCAGCAACATTTAGTAACTCACCCAGCCTCTCTGCACCTTGTTCCATGAGAAACTTTCTCATGTCTGGAGCCATGGACTCTCTTAGTTGTTTTATAAGGATCATTTCCTTAAGATCTTGGGTTTTCCCCAGAGCCGTCCATTTCTCCAAGTATGTCTCTAACCGGGCAGAGAACTGGTGATAGGTTTCACCTGACAGTAGTTTAGCATTCCTGAACTTTTTTCTATAAAATTCTCCATTCTTTTCATATCTTAACAAAAGAGCCTGCTTCAACATGTCATAATTTTCATGGTCATCTCTGCTCATTTTGGCAAAAACATCATAAGCTGTACCACGAAGCCCTTGTGATAACTTTAAGCTCCACCTTTCTCTCTCTAACCCATACGTGGTAGCTAACAGTTCATATCTTTTTAGATAGCTCTCGATATCATCGTCTTTCTCAACAAAATGATCTAGATGAAAATTCATAGCTGAGGTTGAGGCTCCCTGACTAGCAGTGGCATCGGAGGTAAAGGGACTGGCACCATTTTCAGGAGCATGGCCTTGAAATTTCAACTCCCTTAGTCGTAATTCGTGCTCCCTTTGTAATCTCTTATCTTCTGCTTCCCTCTCTGCAGTCAATCGCTTGTCTTCCCTTTCAGCAGCCAATCTCTTTTCTTCTCTTTCTGTAGTTTGCCTTCTTTCCTCTCTTTCTGCCTCCAATTGTAACTTCTTAGCCTCAGCCTCCAATTGTAACTTCTTAGCCTCAGCCTCCAATGCTTTAGCCTCTTTGTCAGCCTCAATCTGCAAACTCTTAAGTTCTTTTTCAGCCTCTAACTTTCTTTCAGCCTCTTTTTCTAATCTTTTTTCTTCGCGTTCAATAAATTTGTCACATTCAGTAGTAACATAACTGTTTAGCAGCCTGCATAGCAGCAGATCGAAATTTTGCCAGGTCCGCCATTTTCTAACAGGCAAATGTATACAATATTTAACTAAACAATTTTATCTATGAGTAATTAACTAAGGACAACCACAAGCACCGAGAGCTCAACCTTATTTTTCCACCCAAGAATACCTTTTTAATTTTTATTTTTTCCAGAAGTGAATTACTCCCAATATATATGCTAGGGGAAGGTTCAATATCCCGGGAGCGAGACCCCAATTTATGTGGTAAGTTGGGATTATATAAATATTTATAGGGGACTTAGTGTACTGACTGAGATCAGCTGTGAAGGTATCTGTATCTAATATGTGTGGTGTGTTGCAGATGACCTTACTTTGCTACCACATTTAGACCTCAATCAGACTTATTCTGGAATATTGTGACGACTACGTTGAATGTCTAGGGTTATGATAATGATGAAGTGTAAGTTCACAACAACAACAGACAGATAAATACTTTATTTAAGATTTACAACACTTTACAACACTATGACAAGCACATACATATAACACTCTAGAAGACTAGCTTAAGTAAGTCAAGTGTTAACTTTTAAATTATGTATTAATTTCTTTCAAGAATAGATATCCTGATCCAACTACAGAGTGAATCAGGAATCACAATCAAATGTAAACACAATGTCTATGTACAAAAATTATACAAAGGATCTTTGTCCTGACATAGAATATTATTACAATATGTGTGTAGTGTTATGCTCTGGTATTAAGAGGTAATACTGGCTTGTGAAGCTATGCTGTTGTTAGTCATCACGACTTCATGTGTTTGTTAATGGTGGAAATAATCTTGAAGGGTTCACAGTTCTTTTATTTGTAAAACACTAACTGTCCCTCTTGCTTTATTATTACAGTCAATTTTAAGGAGGGATATACAAGGGTGAGCTGCTCTGGCTGACAAAGTCTTAGCTTAGGTGTCTGCGGCAGGAAAATTGTCTCCTCTGCTCGCTTGCTTCTCAGTTATCTTGAAATACTCCACTGGTCAATATCTTGGACAAGGAGTCTGCTGCCAGCCCTCTGGATCCAGCAAAACTCAGACCAGGTGCTGCTCTAATACTTCAGTACCACGGTCCCTGAAATAAGAAGGTTGTACCTCCTTCTTCAGAACTAATATATAATATCTATTTCCACACTGAAGTACAGGACATTACAAACACAGAGTTCAGCGCTGTATGCCAACTACTAGCTTCTCATGTGACAATATACCAGTATTCCTCTCCCTAATGGTTACAACGCCTCTGCAATTCCAGCTGTACTTCCTTCTATACAATAAGATAGGTGTCATGTTACTAAATGGCAATTCCATATATGCCAATGCAGTTATACTCCTCTCTGACAAGCTTTTACATGGTGGAGCAATATCTAGGCTTTGCCTTCTGTTTGCTACTGAACCACACACATACAGACACAATTTATCAATTCATATTCAATTTTCATATAATATATATATATAGATATATAGGAAATATGTCTAGTCTTACCACAATTCAAGGAAATATACACAAGTACGTTGACTGGCGATGAATTCTGGCACAATTTTGATCTGCCTTATCCCAGGCTTTTATTTAGAAAAATATTAGCTTGCTCTCAACGCACTGGCTTCTCATAAAGTTTATTTTCAAAACTGGCCCCGAACTGACGCTTCTATTTGACTATATCGAACGCTCTAACCAATGAGACCATGTTTACAAGAGCCTTTGAAAAAACTTTACCCATCCTACCGTAACCATTAACAACCAACTAGTATTTGCAGTCCGACTAATCAAGTTTCGCCTTACATATTTCTACAGCCAATCAAATCGTATCTAACTTGTTGGCCTCATTCCCCTAAAGCAGTGTTGTTCAAACAGCCATTATGAGCAAATATGATCTTGTGCTGTCAGACAACCTCACTATAGTATTTTGGCTATAATTTATTAAGTATTAGACAATTTGATGTAGGTCAAGATGGCGGCGTGGTAGGCCGAACTTTTGTGTTGTGCATTTCATGTCGTCGTTTTGGAGTCTGCATCAGTGGTAACAGCCCTTATTAAGGCTGTATGAGTTTGTAGTGTGTTTGGCTTTTTCTGGATTATGTTGCTAAGTATTTTAAAGATGAAAACATCAAGTTTGCCTATCTTGTGAGTTCGCTGTTTGTGTTGATACAAGTAGCCAAGATGGCGGTTTTGTGATGTGTCGAACGGACAGTGTTTCAAAACATTACAGATTTATTGAGGGCTATTGTTACTGCTCCAGGTACATTTTTGTATGTACCTGCAAGGATACTTGGAGAGGAGATGGGCACCGCCAAGCAAACCTCTTGCCCACTGAAATGCTATGATGGAAAGTCAACTCAGTAATAATTTGCCGGATCGGCCGATGCCCGTATTAACAACGACCGCGCTCTCATTGCCCCTTGAGAGTGATAAGTCAGCGAATGGGGTACAAACACCTGTTTTGAAACTTCCAAGAGAAAGTTTTGTTGTTGGAACTTGGAATGTACGCACGCTATATGCGTGTGGAAAAGTCAAAGAAGTAACACATGAACTTGTTAGATACTCGTGGGACATCCTGGGCCTAGCAGAAGTCAGATGGACAGGATTAGGTGAATCAATAACGGATGATGGTCACAAAATTTGGTTTAGTGGAGATGAGTCTAAACATCAGCATGGAGTAGGTTTTATCGTACATAAAGATAGATTGAACTCTGTCATCAGCTGCACCCCAATAAATAGCAGGCTTATCACCATTCGTATTGCAGCACATCCAAAGAACATCTCCATCATACAGGTATATGCCCCCACTACTGACTATGAGGATGAGGCAATTGATACATTTTATGACAATCTGGATGAAACAATTAAGAAAATTCCAAAGAAAGATCTTCTCATCGTGTTAGGTGATTGGAATGCTAAAATAAGATGCATATGGTCACTGGGCTGGTAGAGTGGGGAGATTTGGGACAGGTGAAACCAACGATCAAGGACTAAGGCTACTAGAATTTGCCAGCAACTATAAACTAACCATTGCAAATACACCATTTCCTCATAAGTTATCAAGAAGAACAACATGGCATGCCCCAAAAACTGAGATACATTGCCAAATTGATTTTATTCTTGTATCCAAAAGATTCAAGTCCAGTATCAATAAAGCCAAGACTAGGACTTTTCCTGGCGCCGACATTGGTAGTGATCACGACATGGTATTGATGACGCTCAAGCTTAAACTTAAAAAGAACTATAATCAAAACAGATGTTCTCAGTTAAGATTCAATTTAGAAAAACTGAAAGATCCAGAAATCCCGGGAATCTTTGAGGCAACTGTTGGAGGAAAATTCGCAGCTCTCAACTTTTTGGAGGATGATATCAACTCAATCACATAGAACATGAAAGACGTGCTCATTGAATCAGCAACAGAAATACTTGGTAAAAGAAAGAAAATAAACAAACCATGGGTTACAGATGACATTCTGAAGTTATGTGATTCACGGCGGGAAATGAAAAAGGTTAAGAAAGAGGTTCCTGAAGCAGCATGGCAATACAGTATGGTGAATAAAAATATTAGGAAGAAAATGAAACAGGCCAAAGAAAAATGGGTAGCTGATCAATGTGAGTCCATTAATACGGGGCTAATAAAAGGTAACAGCAAGGCAGCTTTTGACACATTAAGAAAACTATCAAAACCCCAACAGCCCAGGGTAACTGTCATAGAAGATAGCAATGGGGCTCTGCTCAATGAAAAAACAGCTGTAATGAGAAGGTGGACAGAGTATTGTAAAGAATTATATAACTGTAAACTTGACACTGACTTAGGCATATTAAACAACATTAAGTGCGAAAACAGATAACTCGGAAATGCAGCAATATTACGGGAAGAAGTGGAAGAGGCTATATGTTCGATGAAAAGATTGAAGTCACCGGGTGTGGATAATATCCCAGCAGAGCTCTTGAAATATGGAGGACCAGATATAGTAAAAATCATGACAACAATTTGCCAGAAGATATGGAGTACAAAAAAATGGCCAAAAGAATGGACGCAGTCATTAGTAATACCGCTTCCAAAGAAAGGAAATCTAAAATTGTGCAAGAACTACAGAACCATTAGCCTTATTAGTCATCCAAGTAAGGTGATGTTAAGGATACTTTTGAACAGAATAAAACAGAAATCGGAAGAAATCTTGTTAGAGGAACAGGCTGGCTTTAGACCAAAAAGAAGTACCTCAGAACAAATCTTCAATATTAGATTACTTATCGGAAAACATCTCCAACATCAACACGATTTATACCATAACGTCATCGATTTCACAAAAGCCTTCGATCGAGTCTGGCATGAAGGCTTATGGCAAGTAATGAGAAAATTTAATTTTGATACCAACATCATAGATATCATTGAAGCACTCTACAAGGACGCAAGCAGTGCTGTTTTTGCAAGCAACGACATTGGAGAATTTTTCAAAACAACTGTAGGAGTTCTCCAGGTATGTATCCTGTCACAAGTGCTCTTTAATATATATCTAGAACATATTATGCAGGAGGCTCTCTACGATTATAAATCAACCATATCGATTGGAGGCCGACCTCTGTGCAACCTACGTTTTGCTGATGATATTGATCTGATAGCTGGATCAGAATCAGAACTTCAAGACCTTACCTCTAGACTGGAGAAAGTAACAAGAACGTATGGGATGGAAATTAATATAGAAAAAAGCAAGATATTGGTGAATAGCCATAAGAAACATGTTCCGACCAACATTACGTTAAATGGGCAAACGTTAGAAGAAGTTAACACCTTTAAATATCTCGGGTCCACTATATGTAGTGATGGAAGATCAAGTAAAGAAATCAAGACAAGACTTGAGATGGCCTCAGCTGACATGACAAGGTTGAATGTGATCTGGAAAAGTAACATCAGTTTTCCTGTGAAGATCAAATTATACAAATAACTTATATTATCTATTCTCTTGTATGGGTGTGAGGGCTGGACACTCACTGCAGATACGGAGCGAAGGATTCAGGCTTGCGAGCATAAATGTTATAGAAGAATTTTGCGCATTTGCTATAAAGAGCACAAAACAAATGTCTATGTTAGAGAGAAGATAAACACCTATGCAGGCCACCAAGAACCACTTTTGTCAATAGTGAAACGTCGAAAGCTTGCCTGGTTTGGGCATGTAACTCGTCATGACTCCCTTTCGAAAACGATCCTTCAGGGAACAGTCGAAGGTAAACGGAGAAGAGGAAGGCAGAGAAAATCCTGGGCTGATAACATCAAAGAATGGGCAGGACACGGTTTTTCCACACTTGTACGCATTGCTGAGGATAGAGAGCAGTGGAGGACCCTGTCTGCTGATGCTTCCACCATGGCACACCTACGACCCATGACGGGTTACGGGCTGAGATGAGAGATGATGAGACCACTTGCGTAACACATAACATATTCTTTGTCAGCAAGTCTTAAGGTACAAGAATATATAAGTTTAATGGGGTTAAGTGGCTTCGTTCAAAATATGTATTATTCTAGGATAGTCGTGTATTTTGTTTTTTTATTCCTCAAACCGCCACCTGTCCTGCCTTTTCGACTGTTCTGTCAGTATAAAGTAGGATTTCAGACGTAAAACAGTATTGTGTCATGTTTCCTAATAAGCATTCAACATGTTTTTTAAAACCTTACCTAGTATCGTTAGTGTTTTTTATCACTGTCTATTTGAATAAAATCAAGCCTGCATGCCTTTCGCGTGGGGTGGCATTAATTTTTAAATCGCGAGGCGACGTGGTAGCATTGCATGCGTTCCTCCGTGCATCTCTCTCTCTCTCTCTTCTAAGCCCGTCTGTTCTAGGTTAACGTAGTGTATATAATGACATTAATGTAATATTATATCTAGGTCATTAAGCAGTCTGTCTATCAAGGTCGTCCAAGAAATACAGTACCAGTTTTATTTTTAGAAACGCGTGTAGTTTATGCAGTAGGCTTTTACTATCAAACGTGGAAGCGTTACAGTTATGCAGACGAAGTAGAAAAAGGGGATCTCGGGTTCCGTCATTATGACGCTCTACAACGCAGGTGTACGCTATTGGGAAAAGCACTGGTCTTTTACCATTCTTCTTTCCTTCTATTAAATTACTTCGTTAGGCTTTACATTTATTTTCTCATTTATATATGTGGATTAGAATTTCTCACGACAGGGTGTGAGGGCTGGACACTCACTGCAGATACGGAGCGAAGGATTCAGGCTTTCGAGCATAAATGTTATAGAAGAATTTTGCGCATTTGCTATAAAGAGCACAAAACAAATGTCTATGTTAGAGAGAAGATAAACACCTATGCAGTCCACCAAGAACCAATTTTGTCAATAGTGAAACGTCGAAAGCTTGCCTAGTTTTGGCATGTAACTCGTCATGACTCCCTTTCGAAAACGATCCTTCAGGGAACAGTCGAAGGTAAACGGAGAAGAGGAAGGCAGAGAAAATCCTGGGCTGATAACATCAAAGAATGGGCAGGACACGGTTTTTCCACACTTGTACGCATTGCTGAGGATAGAGAGCAGTGGAGGACCCTGTCTGCTGATGCTTCCACCATGGCACCCCTACGACCCATGAGGGGTTTGTAGTGAAATTGACAGAGATACAACGGTAAAATACCTCCAAAGATAACATTTAAGGATAAAAACATAATGCGTAGGCTGCTGATGTACATGATCGCCTAGACCGCGGGTCATCATCCTCCATAATAATTGACTTGCTAGACAGGAGGGGAACGGCGGATCAAAAAGAAAAAAAATATGACTGGAAAGATTGCGTGAGACTGGAAAGGCTAAGGAGACGCAATTGGGGGGGAAACGGAGAAAAGTCACGTTTCCCAAGTTGACATAAAAAGTAAGCAACTCGACAGAAGGGACCATAGATATGTTACGCCACGGTCATTTATTGGACGCTTTTGCGCGATACCAAGCCCTTGATTTGAATTCAGCGGCTAAACGCAGATGTTTGGAATATTACAAAATTTAAAAAGTACTTTTTTCTTAATATTAATGTTAGGAATATAAAAATTAGCTGGCCGGATGGCCTATTCTGAGCAGTGAACTAATATGTTCTTAATTTTACAGACGGATAGATAATATTGAAGATAATGACAAAAGACAGTGTTGTTCACATCATCGACAGACTGTATTGAATCTAAAAGTGTCGCTAATTGCACAAAAAAACACGACCTCGAGACGCAGGTGTTCAAATCTACGTAGTATGGAAGAGAAGGGATATTTGTGGTGGCTGTGTCTAAAAATAACTTTTAACGACAAAATTTTGGAGGGGAGAGAAAGGTTGGTTCAAAAAATCAAGTACATTTTGGTAGAAACACAAGTAGAGACGGACAGACTAACAGATAAACACCCATACTTGACTGAAGCATGACTGAAATGACTTTAGTGTAGGAAATTTGAAATTCAAATAAACCTAGGCAGTGATTGGCCACAGACAATCATATCATTAGCGCTCAGACGCGAAAGTGGGGCCATTCTTCAATAGTTGTTCAGTGATAGACACAGATTTTAAAGTGTGGTGATTTCCATATGAAAGAAAGTGTAAGAAGTTTAGGGACGCCATACTATAGCCAGCAGCTCAGCTGAGTTTTGCTAGCAATTCTGTGTTATTTATTCATAATCTGGTAAGATTGAAATTATTTCCTTATATATTTTGAATATTGTTTCATGTTCGAGTGATTTGATACTGCCATATCAAAATCTAGCCTTACAAACAAGTAGGGATTTGCTCTAGACCCCCCGCCCTAGTCAGGGTCTAGGGACCAACAATGTACATAAACTCCAGCAAGGGTTAGGCAAGACAGATCAAGTGTTGAGAATAATGAAACATATTACCTATCCTCTTTTAGGGCAGAAAACTAATAAATATTTTTCAGAATCTATAGTCTGGGAGGATCTATCTGATGTAAAACCACCATGGTAAATGTGCTGTTTGGTCAGAGAGATCTGACCTGTCTGTATGATGTGGTTGTTGTGTCAGTGTTGTGTCCAGACGTGGGTAGAGAATAGATTTTGACACATGGCCCATACTTTGATTGCAGAGCTGTGAGTTTCTGTTGTCAACCAAGCAGTGTCTATTCAGTTGGTGACTTTACTCGAGTGTATCTGTGCAGTACTTGTGACAGAGACCACCATTATTGCCCGCCAGCACGGAGAGGTGGGACCACCAGATTTCAGCACCAGAGCTACAACTACAAGATGAGTGAGCCTCTGGTCTGCTGGACATTCACCAACACCGTTTAGTTACTAATACCCCATAAAAATTCCCACCATTTTCTGGACACTGTGTAGTCAATATAGACAGGTGTGATGAGGCCACCCCAACAGCACAAACATTAACTATCCTCCCAAGTAGATGACTACTAGAACATTTTAATAAAACTAACTAGTATAGTACATATATATGTACACTATTGCATTTATGATATAATATTCCATGCATTTCTTTCATAATCTCTAAATCCTTTTAAGTTCTGGTCAACCTAAAAAAATTGATCCAGAACAAAATAAATGTAATATAATTCTATCAAAAAATTTTACACACGTGAGTTAGTTCAGTGTATTTTAACCTTTATTAATATTATTAGTCTTGTTAAATATCTGTGGGTATATCTATAACCTATTACACCACACTACATAGCATAACCCTAGACACTTTACGTAGCCACATTCATTAAAAAAAAAATTAAGTGTGAGGTCGTAGTGGTAGCAAGAAAGGCCTTCTGACAATTCACAACTACATTTTATCTCAGGAGCCTTCACAGATGGCCTCATACAATTACATTTAGTAATATCACCATCATACAATACCATCAAACACCACTACATATATTGGGGTCTTGTCCAGGGATAATTAGCCCAACAGTAATATTAGGATCTCCTGGTGGGAGAAATAAAAGTAGGGAAATAAATTGTAAAATTCCCTTTAAAATTAAAAGTGTCCCTGCAGATAAAAGTTGATGAATCTTCACAGCCAGTAATAATTAATTAGTTAACTGGTTAGTTAGAATTAGTTAGACTATAGTCATAAGAAGTACTTAGTGTATTTACGGGTTAGAGATTTAGCTTGTATATTATTATATTGTCTAAAAAGTATGGCGGAGCTGGCAAAATTTAGATCAGCTGCTGTGCTCACCGCGAAGGAGATGGGAATGGATGGTCAAATTTTAATTCAATACGTAACGGCTGAATGTGATAAATATATTGAACGGGAAGAAAGGAGGTTAGCTGAAGAGAAGAGGTTAGAGGCTGATAGAGAAATTAAGAGGCTGCAGATTGAGGCAGAAGAAAAACGACAGCAAAGGGAGGCAGAAGAAAAAAGATTGACTGCCGAAAGGGAGGCAGAAGAAAAAAGATTGACTGCCGAAAGGGAGGCAGAAGATAGAAGGTTGCAAAGGGAGCACGAATTACGACTAAGGGAGCTGGAATTACAAGGCCCGGCTCCTGAAAATGGTGCCAGCCCTTTTGCCTCAGATGCTACGCCCAGTCTGGGAGCCTCAAACTCAGCTATGGGGTTTCATTTAGACCATTTTGTTGAAAAAGACGATGACATAGAGGGGTACCTAGGACGTTTTGAGTTATTAGCTACTACATATGGGTTAGAGAGAGAGAGGTGGAGCTTAAAGCTATCACATGGATTGAGAGGTACTTCTTATGAAGTATTTGCCAAAATGAACAGGGAAGACCAAGACAATTATGACATGTTAAAGCAGGCTTTGTTATTAAGGTACGAGAAGAATGGTGAATTTTATCGTAAGAAATTTAGAAATGCCAAACTGTTGTCTGGGGAGACATACCACCAATTCTCTGCTAGACTAGAAACCTATTTGGAGAAATGGACGGCTCTGGGGAAGACCCAAGATCTTAAAGAAATGATCATGATTGAGCAATTGAGAGAGTCCATGGCTCCAGACATGAGAAAATTTCTCATGGAACAAGGTGCAGAGAAGTTGGGGGAAATTTTAAATGTTGCTGAGAGGTATCAGGCAGCCCAGGCAGAGGTAAGTGGTGCTAAGAAGAAGCACATAGACAATTTTAAAGCTCCACAGCAATTTAATAAATTTGATAATAGAGAGCAGGGAAATAAAGGTAGGACAAACTTTGAGCGGCCAAGAAATGACTATCGCGACAGAAACTCACAGTTCAATGACCAAAAGTTCAATGAAAGAAAACCGTTGAACCAAGGAAAAAGATGGTGTAAATGGTGCAAGAAGGATAACCATAACACCGAATTTTGTAGAAGGAAACCTTCAAACATTGCTGCAATGAAGTCGGGGACGCGAAGATTAAAGGGTAATCCTAATGGACAACAGGAACCTTATCACCCCCCAGTTTGTGAGGATGTTATTTGTAATGGGGTCACCATAAGGTGCCTTTATGATACAGGTTTGGATTATGATTCAGTTGTGAAGTCTAGCCTAGTGGACCCAAGTCAGTATACCACAGAAACAGTGGAAATACAAGGGGCGACTAAGGACATACCACTCATGACACTTCCCATCGCAAGGATAACGGTGAAAACTCGCTATGTGGAAGGAGAAATCAGAGCAGCAGTGATAGATGAACCAATCTACCCTCTGATATTGGGGTGTAGATACGTCTTCTTGGGGAATCCCGAGAAACCTGTGATCATGGCGACAGTGCAGACCAGGTCACAGAAGAAGGAGGAAGAAGGTGAACCTATAAATGCTCATCCAGAGGAGATGAGGAAGGCGCAGGCTGAGGATAGGACACTCAAGCCCTGTTTTAAAAAATTGCCCAAATGCCACACACCTCCGAGCAAGGGGGAATATTTCATGAAGAACAAACTATTATACAGGAAGACAGGAACTAGATCCCTGGTCACGGACA
This sequence comes from Oreohelix idahoensis, assembly GCA_024509875.1. NCBI lineage: Eukaryota > Metazoa > Mollusca > Gastropoda > Stylommatophora > Oreohelicidae > Oreohelix > Oreohelix idahoensis. The sequence goes on from JAMPIV010001361.1 coordinate 34,887, forward strand.
GTTAGTTCTTCCCAAGATATATAGGGCAAACTTAATAAGGAGCTTACATGTTGGAAAAGATGGTGACCATGAGAAAGTCGGTACCATCTGCCAAAAGATTGCTCGAAAATACTATTGGCCCGACGTAAATGTCGATGTTGAAAACTTTGTAGAAGCATGTGGCGTATTTCATGAGGGAACACCCACAAAGGGAAAATATGTGCAGGACCTAGAAACGCCACGGGGCAACTTTAGGCCTGAAAGGAAAACTAATTATACTCGGGTAGACAAAGTGGAATGGGAGCCCCCTTTTCACACCCAGTCTTCACTTGAATGGATTAACATGGCCACTATGCGAAGAGTACAAAGAAGAAATTTTACCCAGGATAAGATGACAATCCCTCGGTCAGACTTATATAAACTGGAGGAACAGACAAGAGAGCGAAGATCTCTCATAAGCAATCTAAAGTGGGGAGACATACCCCAGAAAAAAATTGGTAGTGGTCGATTTGTGAGTGATGATTCTAGGAAGAAAAGTCCTCATTATAAAGCTTCTAAGGGACGGGACCAGACGGGTTCCATAAAAAATACGTATGATAAATTAAAGATCCAGATGTAGCTTTATTAAGGACCTGGACAGATGAGAAGGCGGAAGAGACCGTTACCTCATCGTATCAATACGTGAACGAACTGACCACTCGTTTGAAAGCTGGATGGAAACTGGCAAATGATAATTTGAAACAAGCCAGGAAGAAACATGCAGCATATTTTAATAGGAAGGCAAAGGACAGGGAACTGGCAGTCGGAGAGAAGGTGCTGCTTCTACTACCGGGAAGCCAGAATAAATTACAAATTGGTTGGCAAGGTCCATATACGGTTCTAGAGAAGGTGTCTAGAACAAACTATAAAATTGACAAAAAAGGGAAGGAAAAAGTTTATCATGTAAACCTGTTAAAGAAGTATCTGGACAGACCACTCCAGGAAAGCACCCCCTTATTGACCTTGGCTATTGCAACCCAGATGCAAAAAGAACCACTCACCTCACATGAATACCCATTACATCCTTGTGAAACCGCAGCACAGGTAAAAGTCAGTAAGCACCTGACTAAAAACCAGAGGGAGAGAGTTCAACAGGTTCTGGAGGAACATACAGATGTATTAACAGATAAACCAGGCCATACAAATTTGCTACAGTATGACATGAAACTGGTAGACTCAAACCCAATCTGTATGAGAGCCTATTCTATTCCGTTCGCGAAGGAGAAGGCATTGAAGGAAGAAATAGAGTATTTGTTGAAGGAGGGGATTATTTCGCACAGTGAATCATCTTTTAGTTCTAGTGTCGTTTTGTTGAGAAAACCGTCTGGGGAACACAGACTGTGCATAGATTACAGGAAACTGAATGCTGTCACAGAAGGACAAGTGGATCCATTACCAGACACAAAACAGTTATTTGCCAGACTGAACAAGGCAAAATACTTTTCAAAGGTGGATCTTAGTAAAGGCTATTACCAGATCCCAGTGAAGCCTGAAGTGAGACCTTATTTGGCTGTTAGCACTTCGGATGGACATTATGAATTCAATATGCTACCATTCGGACTGCAAAATGCTCCGAGTGTGTTTTCAAGGATGATGCGAAAATTGTTGGATCCCCTGAATAACCCATGTATCACAAATTTCATGGATGATATTCTCGTCGCCACCGAGACATTTGAAGAACACATTGAAGCTCTGGAGATGTTGTTTGATAGACTTCGGGAGGCGAACTTAACTGCTAGGCCAACAAAATGTTGTATTGGATGCAAAGAGTTGGAATTCTTGGGACACACTGTATATCAGGGTAATATGACCCCTGATCCTAAGAACTTGGAAAAACTGCAGAGGGCACCTAGGCCACAAACAAAAAAGGACGTGCGATCATTCGTGTCGTTATGCGGATTTTATCAGAAATACATCAAAAATTTTAACGCTATTTGTGCTCCTCTGACTGATCTGACTCGCAAGGGACTTCCAGATAAAATTATTTGGACTGCACAATGTGAACTAGCGTTCCAAGAGTTAAAGGAAAAACTCACTAGCAAGCCTATTCTCAAACTGCCTGATTTGACACAGGACTTTGTCTTAAGAACCGATGCAAGTAATGTAGGACTCGGAGGGGCTTTGTTGCAAAGATCATCTTCACCTGATGGGGAACTGAAACCAGTCGCTTATGCAAGCTGCAAATTGAATAGGGCGGAACAAGGATACTCCACAAGCGAAAAAGAATGTTTAGCATTAATCTGGGCAATAAAGAAGTTTCAAATCTATCTGTATGGTAGGACTTTTGTGGTGGAGACGGACCATCAGCCTCTCGTGTTCTTGTCTCAGGCTAAGCATGAAAACGCAAGATTGCTGAGGTGGTCTTTGTTGCTTCAACCTTATCAGTTTAGTATCCAATATATCCCAGGCAAATTGAATGTCGGTGCAGATTTCCTCAGTCGGCACCCCTGTGATCAAAATTAGAGTAGTGGCAGACGTGAGGAGTAATTTTACCTATGTGTATCGCTGGTTTTGGAACTTGCCATAGGCATGTTTTCAAGTGGGGAGATGTGTAGTGAAATTGACAGAGATACAACGGTAAAATACCTCCAAAGATAACATTTAAGGATAAAAACATAATGCGTAGGCTGCTGATGTACATGATCGCCTAGACCGCGGGTCATCATCCTCCATAATAATTGACTTGCTAGACAGGAGGGGAACGGCGGATCAAAAAGGAAAAAAATATGACTGGAAAGATTGCGTGAGACTGGAAAGGCTAAGGAGACGCAATTGGGGGGGGGGGGGAAACGGAGAAAAGTCACGTTTCCCAAGTTGACATAAAAAGTAAGCAACTCGACAGAAGGGACCATAGATATGTTACGCCAGTCATTTATTGGACGCTTTTGCGCGATACCAAGCCCTTGATTTGAATTCAGCGGCTAAACGCAGATGTTTGGAATATTACAAAATTTAAAAAGTACTTTTTTCTTAATATTAATGTTAGGAATATAAAAATTAGCTGGCCGGATGGCCTATTCTGAGCAGTGAACTAATATGTTCTTAATTTTACAGACGGATAGATAATATTGAAGATAATGACAAAAGACAGTGTTGTTCACATCATCGACAGACTGTATTGAATCTAAAAGTGTCGCTAATTGCACAAAAAAACACGACCTCGAGACGCAGGTGTTCAAATCTACGTAGTATGGAAGAGAAGGGATATTTGTGGTGGCTGTGTCTAAAAATAACTTTTAACGACAAAATTTTGGAGGGGAGAGAAAGGTTGGTTCAAAAATCAAGTACATTTTGGTAGAAACACAAGTAGAGACGGACAGACTAACAGATAAACACCCATACTTGACTGAAGCATGACTGAAATGACTTTAGTGTAGGAAATTTGAAATTCAAATAAACCTAGGCAGTGATTGGCCACAGACAATCATATCATTAGCGCTCAGACGCGAAAGTGGGGCCATTCTTCAATAGTTGTTCAGTGATAGACACAGATTTTAAAGTGTGGTGATTTCCATATGAAAGAAAGTGTAAGAAGTTTAGGGACGCCATACTATAGCCAGCAGCTCAGCTGAGTTTTGCTAGCAATTCTGTGTTATTTATTCATAATCTGGTAAGATTGAAATTATTTCCTTATATATTTTGAATATTGTTTCATGTTCGAGTGATTTGATACTGCCATATCAAAATCTAGCCTTACAAACAAGTAGGGATTTGCTCTAGACCCCCCGCCCTAGTCAGGGTCTAGGGACCAACAATGTACATAAACTCCAGCAAGGGTTAGGCAAGACAGATCAAGTGTTGAGAATAATGAAACATATTACCTATCCTCTTTTAGGGCAGAAAACTAATAAATATTTTTCAGAATCTATAGTCTGGGAGGATCTATCTGATGTAAAACCACCATGGTAAATGTGCTGTTTGGTCAGAGAGATCTGACCTGTCTGTATGATGTGGTTGTTGTGTCAGTGTTGTGTCCAGACGTGGGTAGAGAATAGATTTTGACACATGGCCCATACTTTGATTGCAGAGCTGTGAGTTTCTGTTGTCAACCAAGCAGTGTCTATTCAGTTGGTGACTTTACTCGAGTGTATCTGTGCAGTACTTGTGACAGAGACCACCATTATTGCCCGCCAGCACGGAGAGGTGGGACCACCAGATTTCAGCACCAGAGCTACAACTACAAGATGAGTGAGCCTCTGGTCTGCTGGACATTCACCAACACCGTTTAGTTACTAATACCCCATAAAAATTCCCACCATTTTCTGGACACTGTGTAGTCAATATAGACAGGTGTGATGAGGCCACCCCAACAGCACAAACATTAACTATCCTCCCAAGTAGATGACTACTAGAACATTTTAATAAAACTAACTAGTATAGTACATATATATGTACACTATGGCATTTATGATATAATATTCCATGCATTTCTTTCATAATCTCTAAATCCTTTTAAGTTCTGGTCAACCTAAAAAATTGATCCAGAACAAAATAAATGTAATATAATTCTATCAAAAAATTTTACACACGTGAGTTAGTTCAGTGTATTTTAACCTTTATTAATATTATTAGTCTTGTTAAATATCTGTGGGTATATCTATAACCTATTACACCACACTACATAGCATAACCCTAGACACTTTACGTAGCCACATTCATTAAAAAAAGAAGTGTGAGGTCGTAGTGGTAGCAAGAAAGGCCTTCTGACAATTCACAACTACATTTTATCTCAGGAGCCTTCACAGCTGGCCTCATACATTACATTTAGTAATATCACCATCATACAATACCATCAAACACCACTACAGGGTTACGGGCTGAGATGAGATGATGAATGCTGACATACAGCATTAAAAAAAGTATTAACACATGTACTCACTAACGCACATATCAGTTTAACAAAAATGGTTGAAAGCCTAAACAAAACGATACTGCAAGCAGCCACTGAGTCTATTAGAAGAGAGGTGAGACAGAGTTACAAACCTTGTTGAGCTGAAGAACTACAAGAGCTTGATGATGAACTTTACAACAGAGAGAGAAGAAACAACCGAAGACATTCACAAACACTGGTCACGTGCGAAATCTGATTTCTTTACGCCTTGTCACAGTCTGTAAAGGGAAGTAGCATTTTTCTTTCCATTGCAAGGGTGACAACATAACTAAGAAAATAAAAATTAATTAAATAAAACTTGTATTTGTACGCATTAACGATTTCCAATTAGCATGCCAGATAATATAAGTCAAATATTGTCCATTATGAAATTATATAGCGCTTAAATTCTGCGACATTTAATTGTATTTTTGTTTTATTTTATCAATACATATTTTAAAACATTTCCGCCTGATACAAGTTATAAAGAAGTGAATACTTATATGGTCTATCACTCTCGATGCTAATTATGCCAATGTGTGGGAATAGATTCCGTAGATTTACGCACCAGAATATTTCAGTGTGACAATGTCTTTGCGTTGCCCTTAAAATAGGCTATGTAGGAAGTTAACACGCAACTTAGACGGACATCAGTCATCAAACAGAAGTAACTGGAAGTTAATTTCCCCCATTGCTTCGGAGAAAATATGGCATCAGCTGCTGTAAGGACAGCAGTAGTAAAGCAGGCAGTCAATCCACATGTTCCATTGATTAAGTTCCCACCTAGAGGATCAGCTGTACTACCAAAGGAACATATAAACTTAGCAGTAGGAAAGCCAGACACACTTGACCAAATTCTGAATACAGCAGTTCCCAACCAAAAATCTGGTGTAGACTCCAAAGGACCCACTGAACCTTCTTTGGATGCATCTCAGATTCCAAAAAAATACAAAAGAAAACCTTTAACAAAAGAAGAAATTGAAATTATAGAGAAAGGAGGGCCAGTATGACAGATGTGAGAAGGAAAGCGATTTACAAGTGTGAGATATTTATCGTGACCCAAAGAGTCAACAGAATGATACTCAATTGGTTGTGAAATTTATAACCTCAAACTTTGTTAGCTGGCGTGTTCATTAGTGTTATTTTGTAAATTGTAACCACCTTGTGCCATAACTGGCAGTAGTTCAGCTTGTATTACTTTCAGTGGCTGAGGTTGTTGATATTATTATGGTAGATCCTCTGACACCCGTGTGTTACCGGGGCCCGAAAGGGGAGCAAAGAATAGTAACACTGCACCCTACCACGCATGTCGTAAAAAGCGACTAAGGAGGGTATGGGCATGGGGCTGTTTACCCCATCCCGTAAAAACTTCGCACAGTGGGCTGATCACCTGCTTGCCAACCAATCTGATTACGGAAACAATGATAGATTGTTTGGTCTGTTTTTGTTCCACAAAGACGCCACTAGGCGTGGTGGAAACAGCGATAGATTGATCAATTTGTTGTTGCCTTAAGACGCCACTAGGCGTACTGGCCACATACTGCTTTGCCGGTTGGTGGCTAAGGATAGAAGAAGAAGAGAAGATCCCCTGAAGATGTGGTGAAAATGTGTTTGATTCACCATTCACTTCTTGTTGCAGTAATAAGCTTACTTGTGCATGTCTGATATAATATTCATTAATTATAATGTTAAAATAGTATTTGAAAGACATAAAAGAATGTGTACAAAATATGAAAGTTTATATTTGCATATAAATTTATGGTAGGACTCTTAATATGGATCAGATTTTTGTGTTCTAGGAATGTGACATTTGTATGACCCAGGGCGCCAGCCCACATATGAGTCATACATGCCACACCTCAGACATGAAAAACCTGTACAAAAAATCCAAAAACCCTGTACAAAGACCTGCACAAAGACTGAGAAACATAACAAAAGAGTTAATTCGTGTAAAAATATATTCAATTAGATGGTTCTGCACCATCATAGTGACATGCGCCCTTTGCCTTTTTAAGCATGTCTTCACTTGCTTTAAAACCTTAACAACAAGAGTTATAATTTATTTTGCATTGTAGAAATGTTGTGACTGTATCATCATTTAGTCTATTTCTGAAAAAAAATTAAATACAATTTATGGTGGAAATAAAGAACGGTTTGTGTGTGTTCTATAGTGTCTTATAAAAGTATAGATCTAAAAAAAAAAAAAAAGTTAGTTGCCTATCCTTTACAGGACGTGGCAATCAACCCCAGCTTTTATTGGCTGTTTTTGTGATTTTTCTAGGCAATTTTTACGTTCAGTAGTTTGCCATTGCTTTCTGAACGGTACGGCGCTTATACCATTGTTAAAAATCCACACAAAGCGATTTGCTACCAAACAGCCCGCAGCAGGTTTCGAACCTGGTATATCTGGATTATGAAACTGCGTTCATATCCATTAGGCCACAGACGCCGATAGATCTAAAGAGACCAGTAATAAGCGTTATGGGTTAGGTTTAGGAATCTTAAATCTAATATATATATATATTTTTTTTAAAGCTAGCAATGAAAATATAAATTGGCACAATATTATATATTCTCTACCGAACTTCAATAATTGGAATAGCAGTTATAGCCCAACTGGTATCTTTAAATAGACCTACCCATACGACTTTTAGTGTCAATCAAACATTGATAGTAATTAATTATTTAATAAATATAAATCATTAGTTGAACGTAATGATGATCACCCAAGGCAAAATCGCATTGTTTTTTTTAAAGAAACGAAATTAAAACTAAGACGAGAAGTAACTCCAGATAAACTTTTCTCTGATCGGGTTAAAAATAAAATGCAAATTTGCCTTGCTTTTGTGGGTTTTTTCATCGCATGTATTTTCGTACCATTTAGATTTAGGGTTACTAAATGGTACGAAAATAGGCCTACATGCGGAGCGTTGGGCGACAGTCATTCCGATATTACCCATTATTTGTATTATATTATTATTCAAATTTACATTTCTTACACACTTTCTAATTTTAGTAAAATCAAGTAATTTGTATTGGTATCCGCTTTTTTTTTTTTTTTTTTTTTTAAAGCAGCCGTAAATAATAAATTATGCTAAACCTTAGGGGAAAAGAAAGCATGGGCCTAAGTTATCTGACAGTTAAATCTAACTTCATCTAAACAATGTTATTGTAATATTTTTTAAAAAAATGAATTACTTAGCCTACCAATACTAAACTTGAAATCAATATTAAACAATAGGTTCTTCTCCAGAAAGAACTCAGTGCTGTGTAATCATTCAAATAATCAGTAACCTGGAGCTAGCATTAGCGAAAAATTGTGAATGAACAACACGACATGCGGACTACTGCAAATCCTGCAGTAATTGAAAAATAGGCAGTTTGATTTTCATTGGTTAATTTTTTTATTCACTTGGCTTAACATCTCCAAGACGATCAATTTATATATATATATATATATATATATATATATATATAATATATATATATTATATATATATATATATATATATATATATATATATTTAATTAGGCGAAAAAACCTGTACAGACGTTATGTACGGGCCGTACACATCTGAAAACGCAAACACCTTGTACAGATTATGGGTAAACCGTAGCGTGTGGCATGTATGTATGAGTATATCTCATATTTTCAAATTCATTAATGGTGCAGCATCTGTTCATATGAAGCTTTGAAGCATGTCAATAAATATGATTCCAGTCACTGAAAAAAAAAGAATATGCCGTTAGCGCTGAAAATCGCTCTTCATCAAATCATTAACATACAGTATAATAAAAACAAAAAAGCTGTTTCAGACAAATATGTTTACGACAATCGCTCTTATTTATACGCACGGACATAAATATTAAACAGGGAAAGGAACAGTCGGTATAGATAAACACGATCTTAAACATTTTAGTTTATTAACATCGCAAACAGGAGTAATCATTCTACAGATTTCAGATCAGATGGAAATAAACATAAAAGAAAGCGAAGGAAAATAAGCAATAATGCAAATAAGGAACCAAAATAATGCCACATACTACTTGTCATGGAATACGTACCTTTTTTTTCTTTTTGGTCTTCTCTCCACTCCAGCAGCTTTAATCTACCACTCCTTCTACGTTCTAAATTCTCCCCTTATTCATTGTTTACACTTGAAGCGTTCAATGTTTTTCTTATCATATGTTGTTCTATTTGTCACTCCCCTAATTTTATCTTGATTGTTTGACCTGTTTTGAAAAAAAAAACATTGACTTCTGTTTGTGCGGTGCGAATTTGTCACATTGACATTTCACTGATTTTCAGCTCCAGACGGAGTGAGAATTTGCACTGAGTGACATTTCTATTTTCTACCCAGAAATATTGCTCACAAATTATGTTGTTCACAGGTTCCAATATGAATGGACACGCGATACGGGGAGATACGTTTTTAGTTCGCACGTGTTCCGTGTTACGGAACATGTCAGTCTGGTTAAAAATTAAGACACGAACAGTAAGAAAACATATGTGATTTTGAGGCACGGAAAGCTACGTAATCGGTTCCGCCATGACCTTGTTGTGATAAATAATTACAAGAAAGTAACATTTTTAAAAACGTTACAAGTAATAGGTCTATAAGGTAGTGAGTTGTAAACATGATAAATACCCACGGGAAAAGCAAAACCTTACAAGGTAATCGAATTTGACAGCAATATCTCATGGTGTCATGTAGGATATTCTAGAAAGATAAAATGTTTGCACTTGTCGAAAAGGAGAACATTACACTAAAACAGAGAGATGCTAGGAATGCACACGTATTTACATAAATATCTGTTACATGTGTGACTGTTATATGCATGTCTGCTATATGTATGTATTTATACGTATGTGTGGTACATGTATGTCTGTTACAAGTATGTCTGTTACGTGAATTTCTGTAGCACGTATGTTTGTTACACGTATAGCTGTTACACAAATGTCTGTTACCGAATTTTCAAATGTCTCGGTAGTGAAAATGTGAAATATCATTAGTGAAGCTCTTGACACTTCTTAAAAAATGTAACCAGAAATATTTGATTCGTTTCTTGATGTTTAAAAAAATCAGACAACATGATCATATAAAACAAACAGCTGCAGAAGTTATCGACGCAGGAAACCATGAATGCCATGATACAGTCTCGTTGCTAGGGGACACGCTGTAGTGGTGGCCCCAAGTTCCATATGGAACAAAGAAAAGAACGTGTTGTTGTATATTTTAAATACATTAATCTGTTGTTTCTAGCTAGCTGTTATTGTATATCTCAAATAAATTAAACTGTCGCCTGTGGCTAAGTGTTGTTCTATATATTTATAAATTAGTCTGTTGTCAATAGCTAGGTGTTATTTGTGACGTGTATATGTAAATATAGCTTACATTAACCTGACCACCTTTGCTCCTCATTTAGTGTTTACGTTTTGCCACGCAGAAGAGAACGCAATTAGCTGTCACTTGACTCATATTTTAGGCACGACTACTTTTCCTACTTTCACGAGCTGCCGAGCTTGTTTACATACTTTCAAAACTGTCATTCATTCAGGGGAGCGAAGAACGCTTGCCTACCTGAGCATTCACGCGAGCTGAGCTGTCAGTATTACGATGACGAGCAGATTGCACGTGGAAGGTAAAGCGTCAGAAGTTTCCTTACGAGGGGAGCAATCCTATGATGTTTATACATTCAGGGGACTTAATTACTTGATCTACGGCAGAGGGACGAAATCAAAGAAGGCCTGCTTGCATGGCCCACGTCTGTTTGATGTCATTTCGGCATCGCAAGAGAGCGAACAAGGGAAATCCTTTATCTTTGAAGAAAAACCCGTTGATTTTCCCTGCAGGCCGAAGGTGTGAAAATTCGCATTCTCGAGAGAAATAACACCATAATCTGTATATAAACTGCCTCCTCTCACAGCCAGTTATCTAGTTGCTCAGAATATTTTGGATAATCTAGCTCGTTATTCTAGAGCCATTTTGGAAGCATGCTATTAGATTTTCGTGGAGATTGTTTCATTTCTGATTGTGGTAATATAAATTAGCATTTCCGTGATTTGATGTGTTAAGTTTATTATTCTAATTCACTGGAATTTTCTAGCGAACTAAATAACGCATAGCTATTTTTGCTCCAGATGTTTTTAATTGACTGATAAATACGCTAGGCGACTGATAATTGACAGAATACAATTCACTTCTAATTTATTATGTGTAATTTTATAAAAGACTAGCGTAATATCATGTGGCAAAGCAAATAGCTAGTAATGACAAGCGATATTTGTTAAAGTAGTCCTAATTAAATTAACACTGATATTGTACGCTGAATGTTTTACCGGGTGGGAGAAAACCTTCTGTGTACCTAAAACCCAACTCGTATCCTCGAAGCGCGATAAGATAGACAAGACACCGTGTGCCTTTTAATTTAATTAGGTGACCGAGAGGATCAGAGATAATAACTTACGCGTGATAGCATAGGATATTGTCAGTTTGGTTAAATGTTTTGTTATCTTTCTAATTTAGGCTTGATCAAAAACCAGCAAACCAGCGGTGTAATACTACCAGTAACATTCTTATTATTATTGTATCTTCGATTTGTGACCTGTGCGGTCTTCGTTCATTCATTTAGAGAGAGACCCAAAATGTAAACAATATGATTAAGCGTAACTGGACTTACTAAAATTCCCAGATTTTCTATGCAATTTTATCAGCCCGCTGTGGCAAAATATATATAACATTTTTCCCGACTATGACAGTCGTTTTCGCAAGTGGATTGTACCCAGAAGAAGTCGCTGTTTCATAATCGGCACTCAGTCCAGAGAAAAGCCGATAGGATTTATCATTTTCAGTTTGCAAAACGTAACAGTTGTCATAGCTCCCAGTGGCTAGACAATACAGGAACTATTTTTCTTTTTTTTTTAACTGTGAACGTCCCGATAACGTCTTGCTAAAATAAATATATATGGTGACACAGGACTCATCCAGGAAACATTTACTCACCAACTTTGGCGACCACCTTGAAATTATTTTTAGATACCAAGGCTCGTCTGGGGCCATATTTGGGCAACCCACCTGACATTATATATTCATCCTATTGTAATTTTTCAAGGGATACCTACACCATTTATTAGGTAAGCAAGAGTGTTTGAGCCACAAATGAGAGAGTGCGAGACAGGGAGAGAGAGAATATTTTTCGTTGTTACGATCATTGCACTAACTTCTTTTTTTTAATTTCGCTAACCTGAGTATTTTACCGGATAGCTGAAGGAGGAACTTTGTTCTTTTCCCTACAGTCTATTCTACACCCTAGTGTTAATCTTTGACCTTCTGTGTTCTTAACTTCTTTTGGGATCATTTCTCAACGAGAGGGGAGTGCACTTATTGGGTTGTATATATATGTATATATATGTATATATGTATATATATATATATATATATATATATATATATATATATATATATATATAATATATATATATATATATATATATATATATATATATATATATATATATATATATATGTGTATATATGTGTATATATATGTATATATATGTATATGTATATGTATATATATATATATATATATATATATATATATATATATATATATATACATATATATATATATATATATATATATATATATATATATATGTGTGTGTGTGTGTGTGTGTGTGGTTGGTATTGTAAAGTTTAATTGATAATAAACTAAACAAAACTTAATTTCAGTGTGTTGGTAAAACCCAATCCCCAAATTATTCATAGTTTGTTTTTCACGTTTGTACGTACTGTTATCACATAATTGTGTGTGGGTGCAGTGTAACTTATATTTCCAATAAGGAGAGAAAGGTCGTCTGATAATAAAATATAATCGTATAGATAGGCTGGACTAGAGAAACTACTCACTCCAGAGACAGATCTTCCTCTTACACTATTCCATCGTGAAAAAATCTAATCCTTCTACCTTTATTCTCACATAATTACCACTCTCGCCTCTGATGAGACAGGACTATAAATATCTTCTAACCTATCTTTAAAAACATTTACGACATTGTTGTATAAATTAAACTGTCGCCTGTAGTTAAGTGTTGTTGTAGGTAGGAAAAAGAAGGTGCCGACCATTGAACAGTGCACACTATTCGCCCGCCCCATAAAGATAGCAAAATACTGCCGCGTACAAGCGATCGACCTAAATTATGTCACATTGTTTCAACCTGACCAGACAGTATTTACGTATGTGAACATGAGATTGTGAGTACTGACATACATGATACGACACTTGGGCGTTGACAGAAGAGTTAGAGAGAATAGTAAAATCTGTAGAAATAAGATGTGTGAGAAATATCCTGGGAATATTGTCCATGTGGTGGTTTTGATGTTATTAAGTGTGGTTGCTATGTTACCTAGTGTACTGAATGAGTTCAGCTGTGAAGGTCCCTGAAGATAACAGTTTATGTGAGTTTACAGGATACCTTTCTGCTACCACCTATGACCTTAAACAGACTTATTCTGCTATTATGTATGTTAGCTACGTTTAATGTCTAGGGTACTGAAATGTGGTGTGCAGGTAATTAAGTACACAGACACACACATATAAACACTAGGTCTAATAATAAGCTCTATGATCAAGTCAATTAACACTGTGTTTAAATTTAAAATTTACAATTTTTTAAATTTATTTAGTCCTGACCCAAGTTTTCTTCTGGTCAGAACGTGTGAAACAATATGAATTTATATCAATAAAAGAGCATATAACTGAATCATTACATGAAAGGTTTGTACATAGATATATATGTGAAATTTGCTAATATTAATACTAACTACAGAGTCTTTGGGAAAACTAGTACTGGGTGTCGGGTCGTGGTGTTTACATCATACCCAGTCTTTGTTAGTACTGTTCATTGGATTTTTAACAGGGTAAATGGTGGCAAAGTTCGTTATTTATTTATGGATATTGATGAATCAACAGCAGGCTAGGTCTTCAATACTTAACTGGCATGTGACGATGTAGTAAAGTTGTTCACTTGGCCCACTCCTCACAGGTGCTGAGGTAAAATGATAGGCTTCTTATTCATCCACCGTTGGATTTCTTCAGAACTTCTGGCACTAGCACAGTGCCAGACAAAGAAACTCTGAAACCACAAAATTAGGCCATGTGTTAACACACTGCCTACTTCACCATGTTTACACACACTAATACATAAACTACAAAGACCGGGTCAGATCTCTCTGACCGACCCAGCATATCTCACCCAGGGTGTTATCAAATAGCACCAGTTTCCCATTCCTCTATGAACTGCACTGCATCTAAAATATTTTCATTAATCTCTTTCTTTCATATAATAAGGTGGGTGATATGTTCCCACTGATCTCCTGAAATAAAGATCTGTATTCTACATTCTTGGATATGTTTTTTTTTCATTTTATTCATTCGCCTCTAGGTCCTGGTCTGTCGCTGGGGACCTAGAATAAATACTCACTTGTCGTAATCATTTTTCATTATATGGCAGTATCAATCACTCAGAATTGTTAAATACAAAGGTTAATAATTTTTCCCTTACCACAATTCAAAATGAAAACACACAGATACGTTGTACTAGCACAAACTCAGCTGAGCTGCTGGCTAGACTATGGCGTCCCACTTGTAATATTATATATCTTTAATGGTCGTCACACTTCTACGCATCAACGATCTGTTTCTGTGGACAGTCTTCAACAAATGGCACTTGCCGGCTAATTTTTGTCAATAATATTACTCTTTTGTCCAATCAGAGTACTTCCCCTCTACAGTTTAAATATTTAAACTTAAATGTCCAATTTGAGTCCAGTTTCGGTCTAGTGTGAATTGTATTTCTGTCGGTCTGTCCGTCCGAACTTGGGTTTTCCCAAAATTACACTTGGTTTTGGACCACACTACCAAAAAAAAAACTACACAAATTTTGTCTCACTTACGTATAAGATTTCTATGCTAAGTTATTTTTAGATTCTACCCGCCTTGTCTGCCCCTTGTCCACATGTAATTTGTTTTTCTGCTTTAGTCTCAAGGACGTCTCAAAAAGTAACTTTAGTGAGAAGTATGCACAAATAACTGTCTGCTCGTCTGTAATGAACAATACAGTCCTTCGTCAATATCTTCCGCGTTATCTGTCCGTCTTTGTACTTAAAAGTATATTATTTCTCAGGGAAAGATGGACTATCAAACTAGCTAATTTTTATTCTTCTAAACTTATTATTAAGAAAATACATAATTTTTTCCCTGTTAGTCTTGAAATTTGTTTTTACCACTCGTTCATGGCGTTTGCCGCTATATTCAAATTAAAACGACTATTTACCGTAGAACGTCTAAGATACGTCTGTTTCTGACAAGAGCTAAGGTCGTTTTCGAGTCCAATTTCTTACATTGTGTCAACTAGTGGCGTAATTTTTTTTTTTTTAAACTACAAATTGCTTTAGATTCAAGCACGTGTGCAGACCGCATCATTTTTCCCTTTCTCTCCGTTTCTACCCCGTCTAAACGAATAGACATTTTGTCTCCATGTTATAACTAGTTGTTTTTCAATGACACTAGAAAAAGATGGCGTGGGCGAAGAAGTAGCAGCGTATCTTATCTATATTTTATCCCTACATTTTATTTTTAACTTTTATCTTTATAAATGGAGTATTTTATCGTTGTACCACTGTATTTTCACCACAGTCCAAGATCGTGTAACAAATGAACAGACAAGACACACAGTCAAAAGTGCTACAAGACCATATGAAGATCTTTTTACAACATGAAATAAACAGAAACTGATAAGATATAACCATAGGAGCTGAACTTGCCTGTTATAGAGGTGTTGCGTTCTTTTTGCGCGCGTAATTTTAAATATTTAGCACAGCTAAGAATATATATATTATTAATTAGTTACGCGCTATTTGACACGAAGTTGAACACAGAAGCGCAACGGGGGCGCTCAGGGTTGAAGCCGAGGATGTGAGATTATGAAAGGGGGATGCCAAATGCCTATGGCCTGAGACGGTTGTCTTTAGACGGAACCAATTTGTAAGTCTTGCCGGATTGAGGGAAGCAGTCATGTAGAGATTATAAACCTCCTGGTAGGGAGTATCTATGTTAGCCAGTGCAGGGCTCGTTGCATATTCTTAATATGCTAATTTCGTCATTGTATTAAAATCTGGCTGTACTTCAACACATACGCCATGTTGTGTTGCTAGTGGGATCCAGATCATGACCGAATATTATCGGGATTATTCTTCGTACATATTTGAGGGTTATTCAATAAAACCCTTGGCGTTGTAGGCAAGCTCCGTATTGAAAGGCATAATAGAATTACCGGCCGTGAAGTTCACCGCCGTCCTGGAGAGGTCGGCCGTTATGAGATGACAATCAAGTTCATGACAAAATGCAATGAATTGTGATGCCCCGATGCTGTAACCTATACTATTGATGTTGATGCCTACTTCTACATGATTGATCAGAATACCTAACGTTTATGCCATGCCATTATAATGATGCTACGTCGTCTGACTTCGTGATGTCAATGTACCTGTCAGTGCACAATAAATTATGTCGTCAACTTTAATACTTGGCTCCAATCTAATTGACGTGCCAGTCGTCACTGTACCGTGTTGACATTGTCTACGTTGATCATACAGTTACATGGCTCACTATATATATTTTGCGTTGAACATTTGTAAGTCGGTTATAGAGACTTTAAGCCCGACATTTTCTGGCATCGCCCTTGCCAGTAATGCTAATCAAGAACACCAACAGATCTATACTGCTCAAAAAAAGTTAAAGGCCACTTTCAATTTTTAGGTCATTTCAACTAAGCTGTTTTTTTAAAAACCTGAACACTCAGTCAAAAAAGTTTTGCAGCATTTTGTTGCATGCTTAAACAATGTTTGTTAATCTGACAATAAATCAAATCTGTGTTACGTGTGTGTACCTCCAAGGTCAATCAAATGTACGTGGTGGAAAGGGAAATAATACATGTTTGAAAATGCTTCCTATGGCGAAGCCTGTTGATAACATTGCTGAAATTTACTTTTCACGTGCAAGTCGTGACTATGGTGAACACATTTCACCCACTTTTCGGAAGGAACGGGCAACGGGTATGTTTGTAACACTTACCATTTTAGCCTTGGCTCAGCTAAGACGCTTGACGAATGTTGACAGATGGAGAGCGATGGCATGGCTGCAGGATGATGTAGGGCTGCGAGAAGTTGCTAGGAGATTAGGAGTTGCCCGCTCTGTCATACAAACTCTGCGTGATTGTTATAATGCAACCGGCAGTGTCGCAGAACAACGCAGGTCAGGACTTCCAAGGTCTACCACAAGACAGCAAGACACGCTGAGCCATGGCTAAAATGGTGAATGTTACAAACATACCCATTGCCCATTCTTTCCGAAAAGTGGGTGAAATGTGTTCACCATAGTCACGACTTGCACGTGAAAAGCAAATTTCAGCAATGTTATCAACAGGCTTTGCCATAGGAAGCATTTTCAAACATGCATTATTTCCCTTTCCACCACGTGCATTTGATTGACCTTGGAGGTACACACACGTAACACAGATTTGATTTATTGTCAGATTAACAAACATTGTTTAAGCATGCAACAAAATGCAGCAAAACTTTTTTGACTGAGTGTTCAGGTTTAAAAAAAAAACAGCTTAGTTGAAATGACCTAAAAATTGAAAGTGGCCTTTAACTTTTTTTGAGCAGTATATATTCATCACTCCGCAACAGGAACCATCCAACAAGAGGCCATTAGAGTCGCACACAGTAGAAGCATTTATCTGAAGTGGGCGCTTAACCCCCGCTACAAGACTCGGCTATAACAAACTTTAGAACATACTTTCCAGACCGATTCTTTTAGGATCCTGTATACTCACTGCAGACCTTTATGTTTGAAAATAATTACAACATTGAGAATATTTTTATTGATTTCAGCCTGAGCACGCATTATTTACACGTGACAAAATGTGAGTACTTCTACCAAAAAGGACCACAAATAAAATAAAAAATACTTAAATGTTGCCTTATTATGGCGAGGCGCACCCCGTTTAAGACTGGCACATGTCCAATTATATAAGACCCTTCGGTCTAACAATGTGATAAAGACTTGTCTTTTACAAAAGATGTTGCAGTCTGTTTCAGTTATGAAGTCTTTTTTTATTAAGGTGTTTCCTACTTTTCTTTGTAGCACGCCTCCTTCAACCATCTACCATATACATGGAGCTGTTGGTTATATCAGGACGTGTTTCATTTACTGTAATATGTTTTTTTATTTTATTTTATACTATATTGTCTCTATTAGGTATTTTTCCTTTTGTAGTTATAGTTCAATATGGTTTTATTATCCAAATAGGATATTGTCTAAACTGGTTGCTTTTAATGTTCATTGGAGGATTATTTAGTCAATCTGCATTTATCTGTGGGAAATCTTCCACCACTGTGGATTACTGGCTTGCATCCTTAGTTATTTATTATTATTATTTTTCATATGTTAGGTTTTGTTTTTGTAATATAGTGTTTTATTAACTTTTGTATTTCTGATGGGGTCTTAGTGCCTTTGAGATTTTCTTCACACATTTCTACCTTGTAGTTACTACAGTTTGTCTTAATGTTTTTTCTGCCCACCAGAAATTGTCTAATTTTGTTTGGTTCTTGACACTCTTCGCATGTGGGTTCCCCTATCATGAAATATCCAGTTCCAAGCTTGAGCTTCAGCAATTTTTTTTTATTAATTTCTATATTTATTTCATCTTTTATTCGAATCTATTTTGCTTGGTTTTTTACTTTGGTCCCATGCTGTTATCCACTCTTTAGTTATTGCTTGATTTTTTTTTTTAACTTTTAGTTGCATTTCTTCTCGATTTACAAAATCATCTACATCTTACAAAATGGAATATGCCTACATGGAAAGTACATTTTAAAATACGTATAAACACCCGTGCGTGCTCACACTTTCATTTGCACACTTAAAAAGTAAATATTAAGGGTTAAACATTTTAAATAGGGTAAGAGAATAAAATGGAATAAATAAAGTAAACTAAATTCTAAAGATGAAAAAAGGTTAATATTGGTTAATAGTTGTTCAAATTTAACATTTGCTGACATCCATGTAATACCTATGTATTCCCCCAAAAATGCGTGAAGGAAACCAAAAACGCTTAAACATCATTGATACACAGAAAAATCACAATTTCATTTGCACACTTAAAAAGTAAATATGAAGGATTAAACATTTTAAATAAAGTAAGAGAATAAATGGAATAAAAAAAGTAATCTAAATTGTAAAGATGAAAACTTCTTAGTGTGACATACATGGAGAAAAGTGCAATAATAAAGGTGGCACGCCCGCACACACTCAAATAAAGCGGAAGGTAAGCCAGTACAATGTGGTTTTCGGAAATAAGGATGCCTTAGAGGCACAAAAGCGGACCAAGAAAAGAGGGAGGCTATTGAAAGGCCAAGTTTAATGAGGGTGGTCAGTATGTGTCGCACAACGCGTTTTTCTAATGTGTGAGAGCACACTCCGTTGGGTAGCCACGAGAACCTAGCACACACTGTCTTGAAGAGAAGAACGGAATTAAAGGACAATCTTGAAGCTGTAACAGGGGTGTTGAGAAATGGTTTTTCTCCCAGTTTTTGTTTTCCATATATTTACATTATTGATACACATATATATTACCATGTACAACCATGCATAAATATGTTGATCTTTGCTTCGTAAATGTAATGGATACATCTTTGTATAGAGTACACACAACATTTTACAACAACAACACACACGCTCCCATGCATACCCACACACATAAAGGGTATTTTCATTCCTAAGATGGAAAACTATCCAGATAAAGACATCTTGGACATAATAAAGGCGGAAAGGGGCGAGAGGCACATTCAAAGGCCCAGATCAGGGAGAGTGACCAGTCTGCCTTGTTCTCAGTGGTGTTCAAGTTTTAGATAAAGACGTCATACTTGAGCACACAGCTAAAGAGTAACCTTCTAGGAGGCTTGTAGGCACTGGCACGGAGAAAAGGATAGTGGTACACACTGGACTTGCCGCGTCAAGGCCACTCCATTAAGAAATTGGGAGGAGAGAGGAGTAAAAAGGGGGTGGGGGTATGGAAAGCGGAGTTACACAATTTTAGAATAAACAGAGAATGACATAGTAGGGAGAGCAGCAGGGAGACAGAGAAGAAAGGGTTGTTCTAAGAATCAAGGCGGCCTTATTAAGGAAGAGCTACCATTTCAGGGGGGATTGATAAGACTTTCTGGCGAACGATGTGCAGAAATAAACCAGCATTGAAAATACTTCAATTAAATTTTTGCAAAATTCCTAAAACTCCAAATCAGATATATAAATTCTGATAAAATAATCAAAATCTTTGTTTGTGGGCTATTTGCTGTTTTTGGTATTTGTTGCGAGTGTGGTACTGTTGCAGTATGTAAAAGGCCTAGTTATACTGTAGCAGTGTAGGTGGTTGCTTGATGATACCGTGCCGTTCATACCACACTCAGGAGCCGCGCTAGCGTAGTGGTTACAACACCGCTCTGGCGACCGGGTGATTCAGGATCAAACCCGGGCGACGGCATTTGAGGATTTTTCGTCGACCGGGAATTGAACTGGATTAACTCGAGACCTGGCGAGGACATTTGAAGGAGTGTCGTCGACCAGGGATTGGCGGCTCCTGAGCCGACCCAGCTGTAATGGGTACCTCCGAAATCGGCGAGTATCTGCCTGAATGGCGAAGGACACCTGTCTCTGTACAAGAAAAGGGATACTTACGTAAAATCAATGTCAGGTTAGACATTAACAATAACCTGAGATTTCGCCTCGAGTATTAGCGGGCGTACCTAAACAAAAAAAAAATACCACACTCAGAAGTCATGAAGCATTGAAAACGACTGTTGACGTTCAGACAATTTATTACGAACAACAGTAACATACGCTGACATCGAACGATTCACTGTCATGTAAGCACATATAATCATGTAGATAGCAACAACTCATAATATTCAACATCATGGAGACTTTGCATGTAAACCTTGGCTGCGACAAATAAGCCGCGAAACTGGCGCGCTTCATATGACTACTGTTCTTGGTTCCTCATGATATAATATAACTCCTCACCCGGAGTAAGCCACTTTAGCAGTAAAGTTATGGGCTCCACATGAGCCGTACAAGCAACGTGATTTTCATATGACTACCATCAGTCTCTCCTATTTCATATCTCCGCATTAGGAGAAAGCCACCTTAATGAAGTACTCGACTTCTCTTGACCAGACCGGTCATGTAGATCTGATCTACAAGGAATAAGCCGTATAAGCGGCAAGGTTTCTTCAAAGAAATGGCTAACATCAATCTCCTCTGCTTAGTATATCTCTGCATTAGGAGAAAGCCATCTTAATACTGTTCTTGGTTATAATATAAGATTCAAAAGTCTCTTTACCTGTCTGCCGTTTAGAAATAACACAAAACACATTTCTTCACATCTATGGCTATACAATCACAAGCCAGAATAATCACAGGGGAAAAATTCAATATCATTAAACACCTAAAAAAGGCTCCATTCCCCAGAATTATAGACAGAGACGAGCGCTGACTTCTTCTCAGCTCGAAGACTTTACCTCGACTGCCCGGAAATACAGTCTTTAATTCCCCGCGCAAGTTCACTGCGCATGTGTAAGCCCAAAATAGAGCTAGCCACAGAACAATCCAGACCATTTCCGTGAAATCAGAGCAAGACCGCTCCATATATGGCCAGCTGTATGAATGATATCCTAATATAGACATAAAGGATAATGGACATTGTCCAGACAGGGGAGATAACCGCTAAATCACACCCTGAACTAAAAATATACAAATAATGGTCTCCCTTTGACCACAGAATAAATAATACATATATTCCTATCTTAACACCCCCCGGGGGAAAAATGATAACATCATTTTTTTTTTAAATTACAATGATTGGAAACAAAGGAGGGCGGAAGCATACACACATCTACCTTCAAGTATACTCTAAATAAAAAGTCATAAACACAGAGGTATAAATAGTAGCGAGACGAAAGCAGAGAAGGACGACGAGTAAACAAAGGCAAGATGAGATATGTAAAGAAGGAGAAAAGGAAAAGACTAGGATTATGACACGGTAATCAGATACAATAAACAATGCATGACATCAATGCATATCATAATAATATATAACCTTGTACATGATAAAACCTAATAAACATAAAGACCAAAACAAAAAATAGCGAGCATGATACTCTAGCCAACTAGCCTACCGCGTATAAATGACGTGCAACTAGCCAGCATCAACACATTCATCGCCAAAACTTAAGGCCATAATGAAGCACAATGGAGCGTCGGGTGAGAACAGAAATTATCTCACAACTTTAGAGAAACTATGTTCTCCCAATCGCACTATGAAGTGCTGGAAAAATACATACATATGACTTTCATATCCCCCCCCCCCCCCCAAAGTACAATATAGCCATATGTCTCAATAATGAATTACAAAAAATAGAGGTGTCATTACGATATCATCCTCTTAACATTAATATACAACATTATAGAGACACCTGTATATCATCGAAAGGTTATGATTACAAAGTAACATATATGTAACATATTATCATGTTACAATGTACAACAAATTTAATTAACAAGCAGGAATCCTCGATGTAGTCAGGAGTTCCAAAGCATAGTGTACTGTAATGAGAGCCATAGATATCAATAGAAGCATCCAACGCTAAATGAAAAGCAGGGACGTCACATCTTAATACAGCTGGCAAGCTGTTGACACTCTCCATATCACAGCCTGATTTGCTGTGAGAAATACAAATGATACACTCTGTTTGATAACCGTAGGATTTTATAATATATAACATTCAATCCTACATTTTTATCTATTAATTTGGGCTATGTAAACTTTTGGCCCATGTATGGATATAATCAAACCTTCCTCTATTACAGAGAAAGATGAACAGACTATTCTAGAGTCTTAACCTAACAGGATCATAGACATGTACTATATGAGTGTTAATCTATAACCACAGATATCTAGTTAACCCTGAAATTTATAAAGATAGTCACGTAGAATTATGTGGGCATCGAGACAGTATATCTGCCATTACATTATCCGACCCTCGGATAGCTCGTATCGAGAAGTGAAAAGGTTGAAGCCGCGCTAGCGTAGTAGTTACAACACCGCTCTGGCGACCGGGTGATACAGGATCAAACCCGGGCGACGGCATTTGATAATTTTTCGTCGACCTGGATTTGGACTGGATTAACTGAGACCTGGCGAGGACATTTGAAGGAGTGTCGTCGACCAGGGACTGGCGGCTCCTGAGCCGACCCAGCTGCAATGGGTACCTCCGAAATCGGCGAGTATTTGCCTGAATGGCGAGGGACACCTGTCTCTGTACAAGAAATAAAGGGATACTCACGTAAAATCAATGTCAGGTTAGACATAAAAATAATAACCTGAGATTTCGCCTCGAGTATTAGCGGGCGTACGAAAAAAAAAAAAAAAGCATATCTAGTGGACCTTGAGCTCTTCAGATCCTTACGTTGAATAGCTGTTAGAGCCTTTTGGTCAGTTTCTACAATAAAATGCGCACCAAGAAGGAATCTCTGAAGTTTAAGAATTGCCCAGACCATAGCTAATAACTCTCGGTCTAGTACAGAGTCATTCCGTTCTGCCGCATTTAGCTTCATAGAGACATACATCACCGGATGCATAGTTTCAGAATACTCTTGCATCAATGCGGCTCCGATTCCTATGGATGATGCATCACTGCAAAGAACAAAAGTCTTATCCGCAGTCAGTAGTTTTAGGATAGGTGGAGAAGAAAACAGCCCCTTAATCCTATCTAGTGAGGATTGACATTCTTGGGACCAACGTACAATATTAGGTGACCCCTTTTTCAATAGTGTAGAGAGAGGTGCTGTAATAGATGATAGATTAGGGATGAACCTACCATAAAATTGTATTAAGCCTAATAGGCTACGAATTTGCTTCTTTGTTTTGGGAGTAGTAATATTGAGAATTTTAGTGGTGTAGTCCTCCGTCCGCAGGAGACCATGACCAACACGATGACCCAAAAAAGAAATCTCGCTAAAGCCAACAACGGCTTTTGACGGTTTGGCCGTCGAATTATGCGAGCGTAGGATAGACAATAGGTCAACAAGACCTCGATAGTAATCTTCCCAGGAATCACTAAAGAGACAAATATCGTCCAAGTACGCAATGACATCAGGAAGATTAGAAAGGATACGACGCATCATGCGTACGAAAGTAGCTGGGGCGTTCATAAGGCCGAAAGGCATGAAGTTCCACTGGAACAGCCCCCTAGGGGTTGAGAAAGCAGTAAGAGGTTTGGCGCGTTCATTGATGGGAACCTGCCAATAACCTTTGGACAAGTCGAGTTTGGTAAAGAACCTAGAATTAGAAAGGTTAACAAGTAGCTCCTCTAATAAGGGCATAGGTTCAGCATCGAATTTCGTTACCTGGTTCAATTTACGATAATCGACGCAAAGACGTATGTTATTGTCTTTTTTACGCATAATAACCATAGATGAAGAATATGACGAAGTGGATGGTTCAATTATTTTCATCAGTATCATTTCATCCAATTCTTTCTCGACCTGTGTTTGGAAGTGTAAAGGAATAGGATAATGTCTGACTCTGATAGGATTATGATCAGTGAGTATTATGTCGTGTTTAACAATTGATGTTTGTCCAGGAATGTCAGTGAGAACATCCTGAAAAGTATGTAAAAGAGAAGAAACTTACTGTTGTTGCTCAGCAGACAACTCTGAAGAAACAGTCACATTTTCCCATGATTCTGTAGAATGCAATGAGATTACGGAGAGAGGAAGATTTACATCTGAGAAAGTAGATTCCTCTTCTTGTATGACTGACAGAGATGTGTAATGACCATGCGGGACTAACGAATCGTCCGTCGCTTCATAAATAGTTTGTAGGTAATGAGGTCATTCATGAAATTCTGTTAGCATGTTGATATGAAAAGTTTTATGTTTTCTGTCCACATCGACGACATAGTCGACATCAGAAATTTTAGAGATGATAGTATAAGGAAATTTCCATGTAATAAGAAGTCTATTTTTTCTACAAGGCAGTAGTACAAGTACCTTGTCACCAGGAAAGAGTTGACGTAGACATCTTTTTTTATTTATGAAGTTTCTTGCTTTCTGTTTAGCAGACTCGGATGCAGAGGTAGCTAATCTACGTGCTTCAATAATTTTCTGCCTTAAGCAATTACATATTCGTAAGAGGATTCAGTGTCTTCGCTGATATTCTCAGCAGTTATAAGGTCGTGCAGCAATGACATGGGACCGCGCGGTTGCGCACCAAAGACAAGTTGGAATGGAGAAAACCCTGTATGCTCGTTAGGGACCTCTCTATACGCAAAAAGAGCAGCTGGTAAGACTCTGTCCCAATCCTGAGGATGATCCTCAGTTATCTTTCCTAGAAAACTCTTGAGCGTTCTATTGAAACGTTCAACTAAACCGTTTGACATCGGATGATAGATACTGCTTAAAAATCTTTCAATCCTGAGTGTAGACCTCACCTTAGACATAGTGTCTGATATTAATTGAGTGCCATGATCTGATAAGATTTCATTGAGAAATCCTGAACGTGAGAACACTAGCCAAAGAGCGTCTGCAATATCGGCAGTAGAAATGCTCTTGAGAGGTATAGCCTCTGGCCAACGAGTACACATGTCTACGCATGTTAAGATAAATTGGTGTCCTCTGACCGACTTGATTTTAAAAGGACCAATAATATCTATCGCCATCTTTTGAAAGGGACCGACAGAAATGTCCGCAGCCTGGATAGGTGCTGCATGGCGTGAACCGCGTGACTTAACCTCTTGGCATATCTTGCAGGAGCGACAATACATACGTATATCTTTATTTACTTGTGGCCAAAAGAATGATGCAAGAACCCTCGATTTGGTACGGGAAAAACCCATATGTCCTGCGCATTGAGAGTCGTGAGCATGTTGTAGAATTCGAACTCTCATACTCTTAGGTACTAGAATTTGCGAATGAGTAGACGCAGTAGAATCTTGCACCATGCGGACTAGAACTCCACTCTTTTTTGAAATCCAAGATTTACGATTTGTGTTCTGGTTTGGATTATCATTCTTAACTTGTTATAAGAAATTTTCCAAAGAAGTGTCATCTTGTTGGAGTTTTATAAAAGACTCTTGGGAAATCACTGAGTGATCCTCATGGTCATGCACTTCTTCAGTTTCGGTAGATGGAGTTTGAGAAATCTTTTGAGCTTGCGCTTTTGTAGTGACTGCATAAGCAGCCTGAATGTTTTGTTCTTCCCATATAGTAATCTGCTCCGGGGTACACTCTCTAACTCCGTGTATACGTCCAACAATAAGATCCGCTATAGGATTCGGGAGCAAACATGCGTGAACATCTCCCGTGAAAAACGGAGTAGCTATGTGGATTTTACTTCTTTCCCAATGGCACAGGAAGGATTTATGAGAGATTGTCTAACTCCAATAGTAGTGCATCCAGAATCAAAGAGAACTGAGACTGGATTATTGTTCACTAAACCTTTATGTAGAAAAAGAGACCCTCTTCCGTCATGCGCAGCTGCGGCATGAAAAGCGGGTAGAGGGTGACCACAACTCAAAGTAGATATAGTTGTAGGTTCAAATAAAGTCGTGCATTGTGGGCACATAGATGCTCTCTCGAAATAGAAAGCATAGCAAGAATTAGCAGTAAAGGTACTATTACCCTTATCACCCTGATTATGATTACATTGGGATTCTTGTTGAGCAGAGTAAGCATGATGACATGATCTATTATTATGTTGCGATTTACCGCGAGTATTATTTCTCTTGCAACCATTGTTATTTGGTCTATTGCAACTATTGTTATGATTTGAACCACAGTTTCCCTGGTTGTAATTGTCATTTTCACATTGATCAGAATATCTCTTAGATGGGTTTTGTTGTCTACCTGAAAAGTTATTATAGTTTCGATTACCTCTATTGTAGTAACCTCTTTTAATGTTCCTACAATTGTTAGGACCAAAATATTGAGGACGTTTAGATTGCCTCCAATTCCCTGAGGATGAATCATTCCGTGATGGACCCCATTGTTTCTGTCCAAAATCACGATTACTCCTCCTATCAAAATTGCGTTGAGCACATTGATATATACGACGAAAATTAGGACCATATGGTGCTGCTGACGTCACAGGTAAACCTTCTTTGATTTTAGAATTACTAACAGTTACCTCTGGGTGTGCAGTGACATACTGGCAACAATATTGTTCCATATCTTTTATGTTCGTAGTCTTACGCTCATGTAAGAATGCAAGAAAAGACTCATTAACCGATGACATGTCTTTGTCACTAAGCAATAAGTCCATAAGGGCTTCATATGTGTGTTCAGTCTTCGAAAGTTCAACCCAACGTGTGAATGTAAGACGTATCTTTGAGATAAATTCTGAAAATTCTACCCCAGTTTCTGGTAGCATAGACTTAAAGCGAAGACGATAACCGTCTTCATTGAGCTGATATTTCTTTAACAAGGCCGCTCTGGCAACCTCATAGTTAAACTTGTCAGGCCCTTCCACCATACTTATAGTACTTAATGCATCACCTTTAAGTATTTCACTCAATTGCGCAACATATTGCGATTTGTCTACCTTATGAGTTTCGCATGAAAGTTCAAATCTATTCAGGTAGAACGTTATATCATCACAGGTAGAGTTGAAAGCAGGTAATTTAACCTTATAAGTACCAGCATTCATCTTATTAGAAGATGTTTGGTTATTTGGATCATTTTGTGAATTACCCATATTTACCAACTTTATCTTTTCCAACTCCAAAGCTAACATTTTTTCTTCGTGTTCCATTCTTTGTTTTTCTTTTCTTTCTTCAGCTTCTCTTTCTGATTTCCTTTGTTCAGCCTCTCTTTCTAATTTCTTTTGTTCAGCTTCAGCTTCTCTTTCTAATTTCTTTTGTTCAGCTTCACTTTCTAATCTTTTTTGTTCCATTTCCATTTTGAATTTTCTCTCCTCGGCTTCCATCTTTTGTATTTCAAATTCCATTTTCTGTCTCTTCTCTTCAGCCTTCTGCGCCTTGCCATATTCAGCAAATTCAAATTCTTCTAATTTTTCTCCACTCTTGCCAAAAGCTTTCCCTTGCTCAATGAAATAGTCCATGGTAGACATTATGTCTAATAATATGATATACCACCTTGTATACATATTTATCAACTGAATAACTGACTTTGTATCAGTCACACTGTCCCAACTTAGTGGGTGACAAGTCTTTATACCAGAACTTGTATAATTACCTTACTTGTCACTAATATAATCACTCAATTGTATACATAATGTGTATAATAATATCGACAGTGTATAATAGAATATACAATACATACAAACATAACAAGGACAAGCTATAAATCACAAATGAAAACGTCGCAGAAATCAAAAGAACAATAAAGTAGATCAAAAAGAGAATGTTACATAAAAATGTAATGATAACTGCGAATAATATGATGAAACAATGACAACACAGTGTATAAACAAAAAGGTGTACAGAAATAAATGATAGGAAAGAGAAGGAAGACTAATACAAACAAAACAACTCAAAACTAAAAACGGAGAAAAATAGACGAAAACAAAACTAACACATCTCGTCACAACTAAACAAAAATAGCAACCAATAGTCGCTAGCGATTTCCACTGAGAGAAATTCGCACCGGTCCCTAAAGAACGCTCACAGTAGGCCCTCGGTTAAGTGGGATACCCTACTCGAGTCACCGCCCAACCTTGCCCGCAAAATATCAATATAAATATAACATATAAATACAAAAAAACATGTATCATAAAACAAGGAATATCAATAGTATGTGCAGAGAGGAAGGCTTAACTACCACACATACAGAGGCACAGTTTACAAAACATAAAGCCACTTATCTTAACTGGCGAAAAAAATCCTGGCCTCGAGAATAACAACGATGAAGTCCTCAGCAAACACCATTCAGCGAAGAGAAGATCCAACGCTGAAGGAATACAGTGTGACGACTTGCCCAATCTTCTCTTCATTTTTTTAAATAATTACGAGACGCCATTTTTATCATCTTCAATGCATGATCGTAAAGTCCCGGGAATTGTCACTTGCGGATATTCTCCTAGCGTTCGGTGATTTTCTCCTCAAGTTTAATGCTATTTTTAGATACGACGTCATTGTTGACCCCTGACCACGGTAGCGAGAGACCAAATATCTCCTTACAACCTTTTCCAGACCTGTCTAGTTAGGAGAATTTACCCTCTTTGTCTCCCTTCAGTGGTGGAAAACCCAGCAGGAATTCCTTGAGCCAAATCTTCCATTTCCTCTAAATAATTCTTATCCTTCAAACGCTACGTGACACTGGGGTCTCAGTCCGGGATTTAAACTTATGCATTTTATCATACCTCTGGGATAGTATCATTCATTCAGTCATTACAGTATACCATTTTAACACATGTATTTTCACACAGTGAGCTCTAGAAAGACAGAAAACATTTTTTCTAGAATTTCAGGCATTGATTGGTGAATCCCTTTATATATGTTGTGTTTAATTAAGTTAGTTCATGATTTTGTATTTCATTGAATTACAGACCTTAAGTCTCCATAACTGTAGTAATTTCATTCTACAGCAGTCTGATAATTAGTAAGTTTTGCTTGTTGTTAGAAATACTATTGGAAGGTAGCACTAGCTTACTCAGTGTGGACTATAACAGCAAAAGATGGCTGAGATAGTTAAGCTTAAGGCAGCACTAGGGGAGGCCGGTCGAGATCTAGGTTATAGTGGGGTGGACCTTGCGAATTATGTCAGTGTCGAGACTGATAAGTATTACGCTCGAGAAACAGCGAAAGCTGAAAGAGAAGAGCGAATAAAGTTAGCAGAAATAGATAAGAGGATAAAAGCTGTAGACGCTAGGGAAAGAAGCGAGAGAGATGAACGCGAGCATGCACTGAAGATGAAGCAGTTAGAGATGCAGGGACAGGCTCAAAGAGTTGAACCGGTAGCCGGTGCGACAGCATCTACCTCCTCAGGCAACCTATCGCCACGGTCAGATGATATGCCCTCCTTGCAAGCAGGGGGAACAGGACCTTTGTCATCATCACTCATGTCAAACTTGGGACCCTTGACGTTTCCATTCGAAGCTTTCTTGGAACGAGCTGACTCGATCGATGTGTATTTGGACAAATTTGTGAAGTTTGCCACCACGTTTGGTTTGGAGAAGAGCAAGTGGAACCTGAAACTGTCGCAAGGGCTTAGAGGAACTGCTTAAGCCGTGTATAGCAAGCTTCCTCCAGGTTTACAAGATGACTACGACTCTCTGAAAAAGGCACTATTGGTTCGTTATGAGCTACATGCTGACGTCTGTAGGAAGAGGTTCCGTAACGCTAGGAGGGAAGTTGGGGAAAGCGTTGCTCAGTTTGCTGCGAGACTGGATTCCTACGTGGAGAAGTGGTGTGCCCTAGGGAATTTTACTCATGATTGGGAAGGCCTGAAGGAAATGGTCATGATCGAGCAACTGAAGGACACCATGACTTCCGACATGAGAAGATTCCTGACAGAGAATGGGGCCAGCACTTTAGAATCCATAGTCCAGTTAGCGGAACGATATCAGACAGCACTATCAGAGAATCCACCACCCAGACGGAAACAACCAGATTACGTATCTAGACAGACAGCTCAGTCACACATGGACCCCCAAGTGAAACCACCGTATACTAACTTCAAAAAGCATGACAAGCCAGACTACAAGACTACTCAGAGATCAAATTTCCAGCAGCAGTGGCAAGGGGAAAAATGGTGTAAGCACTGTAGAACCATCACCCACAATACGCAGGAGTGCAACCGGAAAAACCCACCTCATCATGCTGCATGCTTACGTAAAAGTGCCGCAAGGGGAAATGGACCGGAAGAACCTCTGGACAAACCCCGACATCCCCCGGTCGTTGAGACAGTCCTCGTAAATGACCAAGAGGTGACCTGCCTTTATGATACAGGCCTTGCATTCGACGCAGTTGTCTGTGCATCCCTAGTCAAGCCTGACCAGATGACAGAAGACACTATAGAAATACAAGGACCTACTAAAAGTGCAGCACCTATGCGTTTGGCCATAGCCAAGATTCAGGTCAAATCGAAATGTGTGACTGGGGAAATCAGTGCAGCGATCTTGGACGACCCTATTTATCCCTTGATCTTAGGGTGTAGGTATGTGTTCTTGGGAGAACCCATTCACCCTCTGGTTGTGGCGGCTGTCACCACTAGAGGACAGGCCAAACGGAATATGGAGTTAGAATCCCCACCCAACATCCTTCCTGAGGAATTAAAAAAGGCGTAAACTGAGGATCAATCTCTAGCACCCTGCTACAAAAAACTACCGAGAGCGCACCCTCCTCTCCAAAAGGGAGACTTCTACAAGAAAAATGGGCTGTTGCATCGGAAAGCAGGAAATGGAGGACAGGAACATGGGCAACTTGTGGTTCCGTCAGCATACCGAGCCCAGGTCCTAGAAATGGGCCATGCCCTTCCGTTTAGAGGCCATATGGGCATAAGTGCCACGATTCAGCGTATTTCATGTCATTATTATTGGCCAGGTATCAACGCCGATATCCAGAGATATGTGAAATCATGCCCGCAGTGCCAGAGAACAGCGCCGAAACACTGGACGGCCACAGCCACTCTGGGAGAAATGCCAATCTGCGCACACCCTTCGAACGAATAGCGGTGGATATTGTGGGTCCACTTACTCGTAGCAAAAAGAGAAACAGTTATATACTCACGTTAGTGGATTGTTGCTCCATGTGGGCAGAGGCTATCGCTATGCCCGCCTGTGATTCCAAGCATGTTGCTGAGGCTCTGCTCACCATATTTACTCGGCTAGGGTTTCCGTCACAGATCCTGACAGATAGTGGTTCACAATTCCGAGGAAAACTCACCGAGGAAGTGTTTAGGATATTTCAGGCCCGACATATCCACACCTCTCCCTACCACCCCCAAGCAAATGGCCAGGTGGAGCGGTTTAACGGGACCCTTATTTCCATCCTTCGGAAACTTGCGCAGGAAAAACCAGAGAGCTGGGATCAATACTTACCCGCAGCACTATTTGCTTACCGCGAAGTACCCCACAATTCTACTGGGATGCCACCTGCCACATTGCTGTTTGGTAGACCTACAAAAGGACCTTTAGAGGCACTGTTACGTACTTGGACAGATGATAAAGCTGATGAGACAGTCACCTCTGCATCCCAATACGTGAATGAGTTGACCCAACGCCTTAAAACAGGATGGGAACTGGCAAAGGAAAATGTACGCCCTGCCCGTCGTAAACATGCGCGTTACTACAACCGCACTGCGAAGGATAGGGAGCTAGAAGTAGGAGAACAGGTATTTTTACTCCTGCCCAGTAGCAATAATAAATTGCAAATCGGGTGGAGAGGTCCACATAAAATTGTTGAGAAAATGTCGCGCACCAATTACAAGATTGCCATAAAGGGGAAGCTGAAAATTTACCTCATAAACCTGCTAAAGCGATATTATGAAAGACCGGGGGCAGAACCAGCACATTTCCTGACACTGGCTATTGCGACGGAAACTGAGGCAGAACCCCTGACCTCCTGTGAATACCCTCTTCGTCAGTGCGAAACTCATCAAGATGTTCAGATTAGTTCAACTTTAACGGAGGATCAGCAGGCACAGGTGCAACAGTTGTTGAGAAAACACACTAGTACACTCACGGATAAACCTGGCATGACCAACCTGATAGAATTTGATATGAAGCTAACAGACCTCACCCCGGTATGAGTTAAGAACTATCCTGTTCCTTATGCTAAGGCAAAGGCATTGAGTGAGGAAATCGAGTACCTTCTTAAGGAAAATATTATCTCAAAATCAGAGTCTCCTTATAGTGCGAGTGTGGTGTTGCTTAGAAAATCCACAGGAGAACATCGCCTCTGCATAGACTACTGAAGGCTCAACGCTGTAACTGAATTTCAAGCTGAGCCCTTACCTGATCAGAATCAGCTTTTCACCAAGCTGAGTAGAGCGCGATACTTTTCGAAGATAGACCTTAGCAAAGGGTACTACCAGATCCCGGTAAAAGAGGAAATTCGACACATGTTAGCATTTAGTACTTCTGAGGGCCATTACGAGTTTAACGTATTGCCATTTGGGCTAAGCAACGCCCCAAGCGTCTTTACTCGTATGATGAGGAAGCTACTGGAACCCCTGAACCACCCTGGGATAAGTAATTTCATGGACGACATACTTATTGCCACTAACACCTTTGATGAGCACCTGGACGCAGTTTCCCTACTCTTCGAAAGTTTTAGAGAAACAGGACTCACCGCTCGCCCTACAAAATGTCAAATTGCCTGCGAGCAGCTAGATTTCCTGGGGCACACCATCTCGCATGGATGCATGTACCCAGATGCACGTAATATTGAGAAGTTACAGCGGGCCCCACGACCCAGACTAAAAATGATGTCAGGTCATTTGTGTCTCTATGTGGCTTCTACCAGAGATATATTAAAGATTTTAATACCCTGAGTGCGCCACTGACCGCGTTAACCAAGAATGGGAACCCGGACAAAGTAACCTGGACAGCGGAGTGCGAAAATGCCTACACGCTTCTAAAAGAGAAACCCACAGCTAGGCCAATTCTGCGACTGCCTGACTTAACTCTGAACTTTACGCTGCGAACAGATGCTAGCAATATAGGGATAGGAGCCACTCTCTTGCAGCCTAGTGATAGACCTTCTGCAACTCTATTCCCCATTGCATATGCTAGTAGGAAATTGAACCCTGCTGAACAGAACTACTCTACAATCGAACGAGAATGTCTGTCGCTAATATGGGCTGTGGACAAGTTTCAACCATATTTATACGGGAAAAAGTTCACGGTGCAGTGTGATCACCAACCGTTGATATTTCTTGCAGCGTCGAAGAACCTTAATGCCCGGCTTATGAGATGGTCACTCCTGTTGCAGTCATATTCATTTCACATAGAATACATACCTGGGAAGAACAACGTAGGGGCAGATTTTTTTAGCAGACATCCGGACGCAACCGAGGAGATATGAGAAACTGAAAAAGAAGAGGAAGACAGGACTAGAGGATTTGGACGGAACGTCACACTTGAGGAGGGGCTTGTGTGACGACTTGCCCAATCTTCTCTTCATTTTTTTTTTATTAATTACGAGACGCCATTTTTATCATCTTCAATGCATGATCGTAAAGTCTCGGGAATTGTCACTTGCGGATATTCTCCTAGCGTTCGGTGATTTTCTCCTCAAGTTTAATGCTATTTTTAGATACGACGTCATTGTTGACCCCTTACAACGGTAGCGAGAGACCAAATATCTCCTTACAACCTTTTCCAGACCTGTCTAGTTAGGAGAATTTACCCTCTTTGTCTCCCTTCAGTGGTGGAAAACCCAGCAGGAATTCCTTGAGCCAAATCTTCCACATTCAGATCTATTATTTCCTCTAAATAATTCTTATCCTTCAAACGCTACGCGACATACAGCAATGACGAAAACAGGCACTGTCCTTCAAACTACCAGCAACGATGAAAACAACAACTGTTAACACAGGTGCAAGTACGAACATCCGACGTTGGCTGGAACAATGTATTCTTGTCAAGTAATGATCTGGTGTAGAAACCTTCTGGACAACGCCGGGTATTTGCAGTCAACACTGACAAAAATTGTAAAGATGCCAGGCAGACGATAATGTTAATGAAGAATCAACACAGGAACGTCATAGGAAGACATGGTGCTTTGGTAACGCTATATTGCCTTTCACAGTGACATAGACATCACCCGATAGCGTCAATGGAACATAGATCAACATCATCAAGGACGTAACGAACAAGTTGAATGGATCTTGAAAAACGAATGTCGTAGGTGACGTTTCAATGAATGGAAACCACCACTGTTGCGAGTGTGATACTATTGCAGTGTGTAAAAGGCCTATTTATACTATAGCAGTGTAGGTTGTTGCTTGATGATACCATACCGTTCATACCACACTCAGTAGTCATGAAGCATTGAAAACGACTGTTGACGTTCAGACAATTTATTACGAACAACAGTAACATACGCTGACATCGAACGATTCACTGTCATGTAAGCACATATAATCATGTAGATAGGAACAACTCATAATATTCAACATTGAACTGGCTTTGAATGAAGAAAATCTGTTGGATATTGTGATTTGGGTGTGAGGGAAATGTTATACCATAGATTTTGATGCTGTTTGTTGGTGTTAGCCCAAAGGGAAAGTCGGCTGTGTTCTCCCATTGACTTTTGCTCCGCTACATTTGCTAAAGTCTGTGAATGTGTTTAGTATAATTTCTATAGACTTTTCGTTTTGGTGGGAAAAAGATTGTGTCGTCTGAATAGGCGAGCAATTTGTGTTCACCTTTCCCTTGTATGAAAGTGCCCTTAACAGAGCTGTCTTTTCTAATGTTCTCTAGTAGTGATTCTAGTGCAAGAACATACAGTAAAAGAGAGAGAGGGCATCCCTGCCTTACAGATCTTGTTAGCCTGAAGGTGTTAATGTGTGATTTGCTAACACTTTGCTCTCAGGCTTCATGTACAGAATATTAATCCATTGTCTGAAGTGTTCACCTGTGTTGCAATGTAGAAAGGTTTTGTAGAGGTATGAGTGTGATATTATGTCAAAGGTTTCCTCTTGGTCAAGGGAAAGAACCGAAGACTGACAATTCTTCTGGTGTGTGTAGGTGATTATGTCTCTTACGAAATGTGTGTGTTGATTGATGTTTCTGTGCTTGACGCTACACTGCTGGCCTTCGTGTATGAGAGTGGCCATGAATGATTTTAGTTTGTTTGAGCTTTAGTTAAAATTGTATAATCTACGTTTACCAGCAATATTGGTCTGTAGTTTTTAAGGAGTGTTTTGTCGGAGTTTGGTTTTGGTATTAGGGTGATGTAAGACATGTTTAGGTTTGGTGGGAGTTCCTTATTCTCAACGGCATTTGTAACAAAAGAGGCTCTAAGATAGGAAAGAAGTGTTTGTAAAATTCTGCCGTGAGTCCGTCTGGTCCTGGTGATTTGTTGTTTTGCATTGGATTTACTGCAAGTCTGTTAGTTCCAGCTCAGCATCTAGTATTTGTTTGTCTGCGTCAGATAATTTCTTTGTAAATTGCATAAATCTATCTTGTGTATATGGTTGAACATTTTCTTCTGTGTACAGGTTCCTGTAATAAGTCTCGAAATCCTGCACTATTTGTTGTGTTTATGTCTGTGTGGTCCCTTCTAAATCCACTATTTGCCCTATTTGTCTGTAGCGTTGTATATGTTTTTCTATTGCATGTAATATTACTGGGAGTCTCTTGTGTGATTGTGTTCCGTTTTGTCCGTAATAGGGATCCATGGAACACCTGTGGTGTTTGTTTTGTTCTATTGTAGCGAGGGGTTAATTTGTGTAGATTGTAGTAGATAATAAGTATAGCTGTCAGATAAGAGTACTGATCTTAAAAGCACTACCCCATTCCCAGAATTGGGCAATGGTGTATGGTTGTCATAGGTATAGTCAGACTGTGAAGAAGGCTGGCCCACATGGTAATAAGAAGTACCAGCTCCTGCGTCGTCTCTTCTATACAACTATCCTATGTGATTGTTTTGCCCAGGGGAATTAATAAAGTAAAAGTAACCTCAAACAAAACTGGAATGAGTTACTCAAGGCTCTTGATACAATTTGATAATTTATTTTATATACAGTTATTGCTTCTTTTCTGTCATGAAATGGAAGGATGATATGTAAACTGATGACGATGATTACTTACTTACTTAGTCGTTCCCCTTCTACCGTGAGGTTTAGAGGTTTGGAAGAGAGAGCGCCAGACTATCCTATCTGCTTTCTCCTTCCTGGCCTGGTTCCATTCTAGTGCTCGGTCCCTCAAAGATTGTCTAATGTTGTCCTAATGTCTGGGTCATCCTGGGGGTCTGGATCCCTGGCTCTTTGTTTTCCATGCTTGTCGTGGTAGCCGATCTTCTCCCATTATGCAGACATAGCCAAACCATCTTGGTTGGGACTGTTCTATTTGGGCCTCCAGGGGGTGGGATTTTAGGCCTTGACGTATCGTCTGGTTGCGGACCATGACACTTCTTGTTACTTCAACCACCTTCCTCAGATACCTCATTTCTGAGGTTTGGATCTTGCTTTTGTGGGTTGTAGTCATTGCCCATGACTCGCATCCATATGTCAAGACTTGGACATAGGTGCAGCGGTATACAACCATCTTCGTTTTCTTACCAACCTCTTTCTTGCTGAAGAATCCTCGATTTATGGTCTGAAAAAGTCTCCCAGCTGCTGCTTTTTGTGTAGCCAACTCTTCTTTGATGCCTCCCTTTCGGTCAATAATAGCTCCGAGTTATTTAAAGTGGTCGACCTGCTCCAGGACCTCTTGTTCCTGCTTAATGTGATGTCTTTTTTCTTATCGTGATATCACCATGGATTTTGTTTTAGAGCTGCTTACGACCATCCCTCTCTTCTCCAGCTCTTCCTTCCAGACTTGCAGGTTGGATTGGAGATGTGCCTCATATTTAACAATCAGGGCAACATCTTCAGCAAATGCCAGCTCTAAAAATACAGACCTGTCTCATCTTCGAGTACCCCACTGAATACTTTCTTGTTACCTCCTTACATGCCCTGATGACATCGTCCATGAGGAGATGATGATTACCTTAGCATTAACTCAAGTGAAAAATCAAGTTTAATAATAAAGTGTCAATGCCTCTTTCCTTCTTGAAAAAATAAAAATATCACGTGGTTTCAAAGAACTTTACTGTACACACACACACACACACACACATATATATATATATATATATATATATATATATATATATATATATATATATATATATATATATATATATATATATATATATATATATATATATATATATTGTCAATTACACTCTATTGCTCTTGGACTTGTACTGGTAACTAATAATCTTGCTAAGAGCCTTGTGACTAAGATCATGTCTTTAATCATTATGGAGTGTACCAATTTGTATTCACATCACTAGTAAGTGTGGTGACCATATTATTCCTCAGTCTGGTAGTGATTGACAACTGAAGTAAGTCCTGACGGGACTCCATCGTCTCTCCACTGCTGAAAACCGGGTCTGGAAAATTCTAAAACTGAGGGTTGCCACGACCAGAGCTGCTGAAAACTCTAGGTTCCTTAATGTAGCTTATGCTTGCACAAAACTGTTCTACGTTTTCCAAACATTCTTCTGATTTAATTCAAAAATAAATACACAGCACTCAATAACGGTTTCCCTCTAAAACTATTTTCAAATGAATATTCACAAACAACTCTTATTTTATACACAAAAATAATAATATATACACATTTATACTGAGATCACTCTTACCCCAAATCCAGAATAAACACACGTCTTCTAAAACCTTAACAGGCTGGATGGCAAAGGCGCTGGGTGGTGGAACTCTGACGTTGTTGTTGTTGTTGTTGTTTTCGTCTACTATGCTGCTGTAATACCCTGTTCAACCTGAAAGTTTGGTTATAATTGGGGTATATAGGGAGTTATCGTCTTCACTGGTATCTCGTTCGTAGTCCTGGAGGTGACTGGTCCTGAAAAGGACCACTATCTGGCTGTCTGGGTTCCTCTTTGTCCGTTTGTGGTGCCGTGTCGCGCTCATGGTGTTTTTTATGTCCTGCCTCACTATCTGGCTTGTTTGGTTTTGTGTGCTTCTACGCTCATAGTTTCTGTTGCTCTTGTCTTCTTGCTCTCCTGTATCTGTGACAGTGCTTTTTTAATTATCGTTGGTAGTAGCTGTTCTAGCGTTTCTTGGATGATTTCTTTTACTGCTTGGTTGTTCGATTTAGTTTCTTGCGTGCTGTTTGATGATATTTCCGCAATGGCTATTCTTTCTGCTTCTATTCTTTTGAGTATTTTTGTTTTTTCTTCTTTCAGCTCTGTCAGCTTCTTGACATCTGTTTCTACTTGCTGCTGGATTCTTTTCATTTCTTCCATCACGTGTTTTATGTTCTGAATGTTTATCGCATCTTCTCCACTGTCGGTTGGTTCTTCGGCGGCCTGCTTGCTGTTGTTTTCGATTCGCAACTTCATTTTCATTTCTCTGATTTCAGCGGTCAGCTTGTGTAACTGTCGTCTGTCTATCGTGCGTTGTTTTTCTGCAACATCCGCAGCCACTCTGTGTTTTGCCTCCTTGAAGGGGATGTTTTTGGAAACCGCTTCCTTCAGGATGCTCTTGGTTTCCTGGAACATCGGGCAGCCTCGGTATCTAGCCCCATGGTTTCCGAGGCAGTTTGCACAG
Organism: Oreohelix idahoensis; assembly: GCA_024509875.1. Taxonomy (NCBI): domain Eukaryota; kingdom Metazoa; phylum Mollusca; class Gastropoda; order Stylommatophora; family Oreohelicidae; genus Oreohelix; species Oreohelix idahoensis. Next base: position 74,203 of record JAMPIV010001361.1, read on the forward strand.
GTGCGGTTTGAGTTTATTGCTTTGTAGTTGTTGTCCTCCTTCGCCTTGGGACAATCGCTGTATAGGTGGCCACCCGCACAATATCGACAGACTGCATCTCTCCTGCACGTTTTCTTTGTGTGCGAAAACTGCTGGCAGTTTGAGCACTGCATCACCGGAGGGATATAGGCTTCTGTCTTTTTGGTTGTTGTTTCGAGCGTCAGTCTCTCGGGTCTTGTCGATCCTTCTACCGTAACTATCATCAGATTGGTATCTTTCTTTGCCCAGGTTTTTAGTCTCTTTCGACCTGCGTGATTTTTAGATTTGCGTTTTCATCCTGAAGGCGTCTGTGGACCTCGGCTTCGGAACAACTGGTATCCACCCCTCTGATGACCAACTTCTTTGTTGTTATGTACTTCTCCACCACCACTTTTATTTGGTGGGGCAACTGGACTTCTTTTGGACTAGATTCCAGTTCGGTCATCAGTGAAGTGGTTGTTGTGGTGTTGTTGAGCGAAAGCACGACTCCCTTTTCGTGCCTCCCTACTTTAGCAATACTTCTTCTTCCAGTTATCACCTCGAGGATGTTGATCACTTTGCTGTCGGGTAGGGCCCTGAGTGAGGCCTAGCTTCCTGACGTCTGGGTGATCTTTACGATCCTCTCCCGTATCGTTTCTGCGTTATTTGTCTCTTTGGTGTTTGGTCTTTGTTTCCCTCCACAGTCTTGGCTCGAATCTTGTTCCCGTTCTTTGTTATAAGGTGTTATATCTTGCTTCTGGGCCCTTGAGTTGTCTGCTGTTGTTTCCGTAGGACCAGGGATGGTAGCTTGCTTCTCAGTGTTTTCGATGTTCAGCACTCCTGGGTCTACTTCTACTATCGCTTCTTGAAGAGTGAGTCTAAGGACCTCGTCTCCGTCGTCATTTCTTCGATGTGCTTCTATATTGGTCTCTGCGATATCTTCCTCTTGTACCTGTCTGTGTTGCTGAGCTGTCTCTATCAATTCTTTCATAGTGCTTGCAGTTGGGTCGGCTGTCATCTCGGCATCGTGTGGTGGTGTCAACGGTGTTTTGTGCAGCATCTCTGTGGTAGATAGGGTTTCTGCTGACGATTCGGGTATGTGCGGTGGTGGCCCCCTGGTTTCAAGCTCCTGTCTTCTTTTCTCTCTTCTTTCATGCATCTGCTTTATCTGTTGATGCGCTCTCAACATGTCTTTATATTCTGGGTCTTTATAATCTTGGCCATAGACGTTTGCTTCTGCCCTTTTCTGTATTCTTTCCATCATCGGCTCCAACTGTTGTATCGCTCTCAATATTTCTTCATGTTCTGGGTCTTCTTCATCATCTTCTTCCTGGAAAACTCTGACTTCTGTGTTTGAATCAATTATTGCGGTGAGTGATATTCCTAAGATTTATCTCCCCTTGTATTCTTTCAAAACAACAACCGGCAAATAGTAATCAACGATCCGATTGGCTGTTACTTTTCATTCATCGTTCACTCATCTTCTTCCAGAATGCGTCGTTCTTAGACAAACTGTGCTTGTTCAAAAACTTCCACCAGACCTAACTACATTAATATCCAACAGATTTTCTTCATTCAAAGCTAGTTCAACTCAGACGATTGAGAGATATCGTTATAACTAACGTTCTCCGACTTCTTTCCTTTGTATTTCTTGCCAAGGCAGACGAAATAGTGAAACACTGCAAAAGAATCAAGTTCTACTGCCTTCAAATTTCATTATCTCCGAATATATTGCTCACACGCCGACAATACAGGTGTCAGAATAAAGCTCCGATTCTGTAATATATAACTAGACTAGCCTTAACAAATGAAATTCTCTTGCTGGTCTTTACTGTTAATGGAAACACATCCAAGATTCTACGATTCTACACCTTCCATAGTGTTTACTCTTTTACAGCAAAAGATTACGCCTTGGGCAATTTACTCCAATTGGCTGAACTTTTAGCACACATTCTAGCCGGTGTTTCAAATATCGATTGCCCTAGATAAGGGTCTGGTAAACGTGTGACATCTAGTTTATTTTGTTGCTATGGAGAATGGGGGGAGAGTTTGTCTCTGTTTGCTTTGTTAGTGCTTTAGTGCTGGGGTGGACATGAAAGCGCAGAAACCGTTTTGTGACAACGCTGGTCAAGATTCCGTTACTAATAGCTCAGATACCGTGAGAGAATTTACGTGCGAGTACATCAGAGCACCCACTACCTATCACTCACAATTCAGTAACGTGAGCAAAAGCCACTTTCACCCATGCACTGTGGAACGAGTGCATCTAAATGGCGAGTGAGATGGTGTCCGCCTCGAATTGTAGAGGTACCGGTTCGATTCCTAGTAGAGGGAATACAATTTATGGACATTCTTTTTCAGAACAACTGGCCTTAATCATTTCAAAGTCCCTCCGGCTCTCATGTGTAGTGAGATCGGATGCCTAGCCTTCTCGGATAAGGGCAAAACATATGAGGTCCCGTGTGCAAGTTGTGCACGTAAAAAATCTCATGGCAATAGGAGATCGTAAAGAGTAGGCCATAAGGCCGCTGCCTTGGCAACATTTAAATAGAAATTAGAAACCTACCCACCAAATGTGTTTATAGAATGTGTTAATCCTTCATACACACATTGGGATTCTCGCAGGTACTACGGAGTTTGTGCACTGTGCTGAGATCATCCTTGTGTGATCTAAGGGAGGAGATCGGAGCACTGATGGAGTCGTCCGTGTGCAATGAAGAAAGTCCTTAAAAGCAAATCAAAACCAAACCAAATTCTTGATATGATCTACACATCTGCTATGTGAGTGATTGTTGCTTGTATAAAAACTTATCACAACTAGCCCCACATCTGCTATGTGAGTGATTGTTGCTTGTATAAAAACTTATCACAACTACCCCACATCTGCTATGTGAGTGATTGTTGCTTGTATAAAAATTTATCAAACTAGCCCCACATCTGCTATGTGAGTGATTGTTGCTTGTATAAAAACTTATCACAACTAGCCCCACATCTGCTATGTGAGTGATTGTTGCTTGTGTAAAAACTTATCACAACTAGCCCCACATCTGCTATGTGAGTGATTGTTACTGGTATAAAAACTTATCACAACTAGCCCCACATCTGCTATGTGAGTGATTGTTGCTGGTATAAAAACTTATCACAACTAGCCCCACATCTGCAATGTGAGTGATTGTTGCTTGAATAAAAACTTATCACAACTAGCCCCACATCTGCTATGTGAGTGATTGTTGCTTGTATAAAAACTTATCACAACTAGCACCACATCTGCTATGTGAGTGATTGTTGCTGGTATAAAAACTTATCACAACTAGCCCCACATCTGCTATGTGAGTGATTGTTGCTTGTATAAAAACTTATCACAACTAGCCCCACATCTGCTATGTGAGTGACTGTTGCTTGAATAAAAACTTATCACAACTAGCCCCACATCTGCTATGTGAGTGATTGTTGCTTGTATAAAAACTTATCACAACCAGCCCCACATCTTCTATGTGAGTGATTGTTGCTTGTATAAAAACTTATCACAACTAGCCTCACATCGGCTATGTGAGTGATTATTGCTTGAATAAAAACTTATCACTACTAGCCCCACATCTGCTATGTGAGTGATTGTTGCTTGTATAAAAACCTATTATAACTAGCCCCACATCTGATATGTGAGTGATTGTTGCTTGTATAAAAACCTATCACAACTAGCCCCACATCTGCTATGTGAGTGATTGTTGCTTGTATAAAAACTTATCACAACCAGCCCCACATCTGCTATGTGAGTCAATGTTGCTGGTATAAAAACCTATCACAACTAGCCCCACATCTGCTATGTGAGTGATTGTTGCTTGTATAAAAACTTATCACAACCAGCCATACATCTGCTATGTGAGTGATTGTTGCTTGTATAAAAACTTACACAACCAGCCCCACATCTGCTATGTGAGTGATTGTTGCTTGTATAAAAACTTATCACAACCAGCCCCACATCTGCTATGTGAGTGATTGTTGCTTGTATAAAAACCTATCACAACTAGCCCTACATCTGCTATGTGAGTGATTGTTGCTTGTATAAAAACTAATCACAACTAGCCCCACATCTGCTATGTGAGTGATTGTTGCTTGTATAAAAACTTATCACAACCAGCCCCACAACCAAAAGATGATACCATTTATCACATTAATTGTTTGATCTACTGTATTACAAACATAAAGCCAGGTCACGTGTCAGAGATTGCCATAGGGAAATGAAGTATTAGAAGCTTCACCATGAAAGGTTCAACTTTTATCAAGTCAGGTGACCCGTTCCCTTCCTCGATGCCTTTTCCCTCCCTAGCTCAGGAGTACAGTCGATTGTCCATTTACAGGTGGGTAAACTTGAATGTGCCATCGTCAGGATTTAGCCCCAAATCCATTTAGTTGTGCCACAGAAGAAAGCGCTCTGACTGCTGGCCAGTCGAACGCTCACTTGATCTATTTGTGTAATATAAATGTAACATATTTTAGTGCTATTCATCATTATGATCAGGTAAAAAACTATCATTGTAGAACACAGTTCTTGAGAAAAGAGGTTTGCTATACCAATAAACTCCTGAAGTTACATAGGCCTAAGTTTACATATAATCTATAGACTATGTGACAGAATTGCCATCTCAAGAACTGAAATCAGTCGACAATAATGTTGATATATGGATCAAATGGAACGAATGAATAGGACTAACGTCAAACACTTATTAAAGAAAACAATATTTAGTACATAACAACATTTTTAATAAAGAAATTAAAAAAACATATTTATCAGAATACATTCAAACGAATTAGTCAACAAACAGTTTTATTCTTGGTACAGTTTCTGAAAGAGACAACTCTCATATCATTTTAGACTCCAGTTTGTTTGTTTGTTTTCTTGCTCGGGATTAGACTAAGAACTCGTCGCTCTCTCTTTATTCCACAACTTTGTTTCTCACTTATACTAATACTACTTGTGGAATATTTCAGTTGGATTATATACTGTGTGGCCTAAAAGTCTGGATTCAAAGAGAATTCGGCAGTTACTTTTATTTGTGAGGATTCTTGTCTTGCGTACATGAGAACAATCTCTATGCGTTCATCGAACCAATATTGGCACTGAAAAAACAAACTTATTATGAAAGTTAGAAGAGAGAAGAGAGAAAAATCGTATATATGACAATTGCTTATATTTCTAGACGTTTGGCCCACCCCACAGTTATTTACAAAATACTCTGCGTAACCCTGCGAAATGTTTCTCTATCCCCATGTGGTAGTCATATCCCAGGCTCTATCCCAGGAACACCTGCTCTACAGGTACTTAAAATCCCATATGTCTGATACGTAAGTCTATGCTATTTATTCTGACGTCTATTTATTATATTAACTGTGATTTTCTGGCGTGGAGTTTGTAGAGCTAGGTAGAACATTCCACCCGTTCTAGAGAAACAAATAATGTGCTTGTATGCAACATTGTCACCTTAATGAATATGGGCTACTTTCTAACTCATGTTAGAAGAGAATCAACTTATCCAAGTTAGAACAACACAGTATCTCAGAAGACATGAATGTAGTAGCTGTCGGGTTAAACATCTTTTGGTGTTTGGATGATCCACCTGTAAATTACGAAAGTCACTAAATAAAGTTGTCATAAATCCGAAAACAAAAACTTCATTACAAATGTGTTTTTCTGTAACTGATGTTTCTTTTCATTGTCAAATTTATGTCTGTGCATATTTACAATAGAGCTGGTCATAGACTCGTTTTCTGTGATGTTTTGTAATACAGTTTTTTCAGACCCGAGAGGAACAGTCCCAGTTACAACGGTTTGGTCAAGTCTACAGATTTGGATAACAACGGTTATGTGACAAAATGTTTGCACACGTACTTTTGAGCCCCTCTCTCACTCCTTCATCCGCATTTTATTTGGTATATTTTAAGCACCTTCATTCAAATTTTTGCTCCAAAGCCACTCTCAGATTTGTTTACGTTTCGCCATGTTAACCGTATTAATGCCAGGTTGATTACACAGGTCAGCTGTAATATGTTTATCACTTGAGTCGCCTAGCCACCGTTGCTAGGAGTCGATCTCTATGGACACAATATGGTCTCGTGCGATAGATGAACAGAACGCCATATTGTCAGCCAGAGAAGCCGTCTAAGGGATGGGCGAAAACACATGCGATAATTAGATAATCGCTTCCGCGAGTCCATCACTTTGTACTTATTACAGATGACCTGGCAGAGGAGACAATCTGGGAGGAAAGTATTAGTCAAGAATGACTGCACATATGATGGTTATGAGTTTAGTATAAAAAGTAAACCCGCATTTATAAATACCCAGGATGGAAGTATTTGGGAACTTTAAAACTTAAAAAAGTAAACCCGCATTTATAAATACCTAGACTGGAGACCTAAGGAATCAGATCACCCATAATAAGAGGAATATAACATTTTCAGAACAATTTATTCGAAAGCATAATATCTAAGTTGCTAGTGTCCATTCTAAACTTTTCCAGGAGATTGAGTTCCGAAAAGGTACTTTGGGTTAGTGGAACGAAACTATCAGACGGTTCGTGGAACGAAGCTATCAGACTGTTCGTAGAGCAAAGCTATCAGACTGTGAAGTGTCATTATTACTGACGAAACCACGGCTGCAGTAATCATAGATGCTAAGCTAAGTGCTTAACAAAAGGCAACAGTAAAGAACTTTAACATTCCTCTATCCAGTCTCTATGAAGATAAAACGTTCATCTAAATTTCATCATCATTTCATCTCATTTTAATCTGTGAAAACTAATTAATTATTAAATTTGTTACATGTTATTTTAAAACATGACAAATTTGATTCGATTATTATATGTATGAACAAACGTACGTGCAGGACTCTTTAATATATATATATATACACCTAGACATATATTTACATATATAGAGCTAATTCTTTGAAAAGAATTTCGTTCGATTTACACCAGCTGGGGGCTTGAACGTGCTAAAACGATTGCTTAATTCTTCATAAAAGGCGGCGATCTGATATAACTTAACAATTGCCCTGCCAATACAGCATTGTTCTTGACTTCAGAAATATCTTATGGAAACTCCCTCGAGATAGAATCGACATTACCCTTCTATCTACAACTCTGCCAAGAGTAATCTTGTGCGAAGGTAGACACCTTTGACGACCCATTGTAGATACTCTTGAGTTTTGGCCACTGTTGGACCACTACTGTAGAGCTAAGGAGAGGTTATCCGTCACAGGCTACCATGACACATATGGGAAACCAATAGCCAGGGATCAATATCTCCATGACGACCCAGAATTCGCTGGGAGAACAACATTAGACAATCCCTGATGGACCGAGGACTGGACTGAAACCAGGCCAAAAGATATACAACTTACAGGATAACATGGCGCTCTCTCTGGCTAACCTCTACACACCAAGGTAGAAGAGGTTTGTTTGTTTGGTTGGTTTTAAGGACCAGCTACATTGCACACGGTCAACTCCCTCAGTGCTCCGATCTCCTCCTTAAGCTCACAAGGAGAATCTCGGCACAGTGCACGAACTCCAAAGCATCGGCGCGCATCCCAATGTGTGTATACAGAAACCACACATTCTATAAATATTTTTGCATCGGGTAGGTTTTCTTAATTGAGTAAACTCTGGCACGGCAGCGGCCGTATGACCTACTCTTTATGATTTCCAACTGCCGAGTTATTTTTAACGCGCAAAACGTGTACACGGGACCTACTATTTTTAGCTCTTATCCAAGAAGGCTAGACATCCGATCTCAATACTCATAGAATCAGGGGGAAGTAAGACGTTATTAGTACAAAGGGTTCTGAAAATATTCCATCAAGAATATTCCCTGTACTGGGAACCGACCCAGGTGTCTTTTAGAATTAGATGTGGACGATATGTCTCTTAGCCACTCTGGTCCCCGGCATAGGAGAGAACCGACCGAGTAAGAAAATGTGTTTAAAGGATTGTCGAAGTGCGCTATTTGGTGCCGATGGAACATTTCGGTGTGTTCATCTGCGACTGCAACAAAGTAAAGGGTAAAAGATACCGTCATTGAAAGTGGCAGCGGAAATAAGTGTTCACTTCTTTTACAAGCGCATCAAACTTCTATTATTTAAAGTATTTTTTTTCTAAACATGATAGACACAACGTTTTTTTACAATTTAAGTAAAGTACTAATAAAAATAAGAGATTTTTCTTTGCCTTACATACATTTGTACAAAGAATTGACAAAAAGTAAATGCGAAATGAAAATCTGTTATTAGTTTTTTATTTTATTAATATTTGAATTGTTCCCCTTTGAAAGTAAATGTGATGCTTTCCCCTAACTTCTTTATTTGCTACTTTTAAAGTATCACATGGTTAAGTTCCTTTTTTTTCACTTATTTCCGCGATTGGATATGACGTCAAATCCTGACAAGAGGTGTGATCTCTCTGTTATAAGTGGGGTATATTGTGTACGTACATTTTTATAACATTTTGACTGCTGGATTGTTTTCTCTGTCCTTTTCTTTTTAAATTTACCGGGGGTGGGGGGGGGGGGGGGGGGGGGGCATTTTATTAGACTTTAAAAGGTTTATTTCTGTGAAGGACTGCCGCTGGATGTTTGGCCGTCATGTCGTAAGTTTATTCGGGTGTTGCTGCTTATTCAATACATATACTTTGTTTATTTTTTCTAAGTGTTATGATTTTACCTCTATATCTATTATTGCTAGTGTGCCGACGTGTCGTTAAAAGTACTACTAGCTGAAATGAAGATCCAACGTGTGTTTCTTTGTTTCCTCTTGTGTCTACCGATAGTGTGGTCTTCCTTAACTCCAGCTGATTTATTTTTTATCCAATCCAACATTCATAAAGTCACTTCCTGTATTCAATCTGTTTACAATTTTAGCGTTATTACTTTCGATTTTTAGTACCTTTGTTCGGCTGTTGACCGTAAACAATTTTTTTCTAACCAAAATGGCTTCATCTTCAAACGATTGTAAGCAAAGGTTATCTGCTGTGCAAGCAGCACGACTTATTTCTTCTTGGATTGAACATGAGGATGATCAGTTATCGAGTGACAATGACAGTTCAGAATATCTTTTGCCCAGCGAAGATATATGTAATTAAAACACTGAATCAGATGAGAAGGGGGCGTTTCCCCTTGCTGGTTCTGTCAGTTTTACTCGTACTAGAAATGCCAGGCCAGTGAAAAGACAACCAGGAAAAGGCAAAGCTCCCATGAAGAAAAGATTAAGAGAAGATAGGCCTACATCTAGATCACCTCATAGAGAAGCAGAACCCACAAGTACTGATGGTAATACAAGTACAATGAATGAGGAAATTAGGTGGAATGAAGTTGATGCTGGCTCAACACAAAATGCTTTCCACTTTGTACCGCATCATGATAGGATTACAGGTGTGAATCCAAATATTATACCTGATGATTCTTCTGCATTTTATTGTCTCAAAGCTCGTTTAACTAATGAGATTATAGATGAGCTTACTGTTTCTATAAATGAATATGCTGATCGACTCTGTCAGTCAAATTCAGAAACGGCGACAAAAAGATATGTCTATCAAAACTGGTATCCAGTTATATCTCCAGAACTGTGCAAGTTTTTTGCTGTGATAATAGCAATGGGAATTGTGGAAAAACCAGCCATTAGTGATTATTGGTCTAATGAAGGCTTTATGCAAACTCCCTGGTACAGACAGATGTTTACACGGGATAGGTTTCAGATGTTATATCACACGATGTTTCATGTGAGTGATGTAGACGCACAAGGTAAAGCAAAGATCGAACCATTTCTACAGAAAATGTTATCTAGATTTCAGGAAGCATTTTACCCTTACAAGGAGCTGTCTTTTGATGAAATGGTAATTGGGTGGAAAGGCAGATGAGCTCACAAAATGTTCAATGCCTCTAAACCTAACAAATATCATGTGAAGACATTCAGTCTTTGCGACAGTAGCACAGGGTATGTAGTAAATTTACCGATATACTTTGGGGCCAATACTTCTTACAGTCCAGATATTGATGTAAATAGCTAGCAAGCCATCAATGTTGTTGACACTTTGCTACAACCATGTGGAAAAGGTCATCACATCTATGCTGATCGATATTACACAAGTGTGCCGTTGCTTCAATATCTGAATAACGGGAGTCATTATTTCACTGGGTCTGTCAACGTTTATCGAAAGAACTTCCAAAAAGAGATGAACACTACACAGCTAATGCATATGGAAATGAAATGGTATATGGAGCAAGAAAAAAGATTTTTATGTGTAATGTTTAGGGACAAAAAAGCAAAAAACCATTCATTCTTGTTTCAAGCTGCGCAACAATGGAAAGCAAGGACATCACCAATCGCTTTGGTGAAACAAAAAATAAACCACTGATGATTGATTATTACAATCAACGCATGAATGGATGTGACAAAGGGGACCAAAGCATTGTAACATATGGCACATTTAGCAGAAGAATAAGAAAGTGGTGGAAACAAATTTTCTTCTGGATTTCTGAAATAGCTCAGCTCAATGCGTATAATTATTTGCACTGTCAAGAACAACAAATGCCAAAAAACAGAGCCTTCTTCCATTTAAACGGCAACTTGTCAGTGAGCTCTCTCTTGTTGCTGCTGTGGATGTCCAGCAAATTCCTCCCAGGATTGGGCATGGCAATCAAGTGAACAATCCAGTTAACAGACTAGGAGAAACAAACCATATTATTAAAAAAATCAAAATTTCATCGCAACTGTGTCGTTTGCAGCACCCCTCAAGTAAGGGTCAGGACATCCTTTTATTGTGAAGGATGCACAAATAATCCCCATCTACATCCAAATAACTGTTTTGCTGCTTATCATGAAGGGAACTAGTTTGTGGTAAATGTAAATATCAGTTGTGTATAAAGTTGTGTACATAGTTTATTTTCGTCATGATTTTTCAATAAGTGATCTAAACATTTCAAAAGGAAACAACATTTTTATTCATTATTCAAAACAACTGAAACTTGTCTGTGTTCCGTATAATTGGATGGAAGTGGTTCAATGAGTTTCAGGCTTCCAAATTGGATTATTTTTGTGGGTAAGTACAACTTTTTCCCAAAATTGTAAATTTTTAAATTGTTCTGCACTCATTACTGTATATGTTACATGCATGTTTAACACCACTTAACAATTAAGTTAGGTGCATGTCAAAGGGGTTGCATTTCTCTATATTTAGATATATAACACTTTATGTTATCATTATAAATAAATAATTTAATGCAAAATCAGTAACGGTAGTCATGTCTGTAAATAAAGGCTTAAAATATGTGTGCGCTTTATCTAAATATACCAAAAACATTCAAATTGTGATAAAAACTTTATTTGTGCTCACAAACAACTGCAACTTTCCTACATTATGTGAAAATGGATGAATGTACTTTAAAATGAAAGTAGGTTTAGGGGTAGAAGTTTACCAGAATTAATTATACATATTGATAAGTACAATTTGTTTCTCAATTTTTTTCAATTTTAAAATTGTTCTGCACTCATTACTGTATATGTTGCATGCGTGTTTAACACCACGTAACAATTAAGTTAGTTGCTTGTCAAAGGGGTTGCATTTCTCTATATTTAGATATATAACACTTTATGTTATCATTATAAATAAATTATTTAATGCAAAATCAGTAACGGTAGTCATGTCTGTAAATAGAGGCTTAAAATATGTGTGCGCTTTATCTAAATATACCAAAAACATTCAAATTGTGATAAAAACTTTATTTGTGCTCACAAACAACTGCAACTTTCCTACATTATGTGAAAATGGATGGATGTACTTTAAAATGAAAGTAGGTTTAGGGGTAGAAGTTTACCAGTCTTAATTATACATATTGATAAGTACAATTTGTTTCTCAATTTTTTTCGATTTTAAATTTTTTTTGCACTCATTACTGTATATGTTGCATGCATGTTTAACACCACTTAACAATTAAGTTAAGTGCATATCATAGATGTTTCCTTTTTCTACATTTTAATATGTGATGGGGCCGGAAAGACACCCGGCTTCCCCCTTCACGTAAAGATACCCCGGCTTCTCCCTTCAGGTTCAAGGCATATTTATCGCCCATATATTTTCGATGTGCGCGTAGCACTCTGGGATGTGAAAAGTCTTCATGAAGATATATTAGTTTAGGCCATAATAAAGCCTAAGAATTAGTTGTAATGTGTTATATTTGATAATTGTGGGCCATATCTGTGTTTTCGTGCCTAATAAAGCAAATATCGCGAGTGTTATTTATGCTGCCAAATTAATACGCGTAGCGCGCAGTAAGTTAAGTGATTAGCCTAGTGTCTATATAAAGCATGCGATGGCCAGCAGCGGCCTTTCTAAGTATCAGTCCAGACGAGAGAACAGACGAGACGAAGTGACCGGTGTGGGTAGCAGATGGACCAGAGCCCGTGAGCTGTAATTCTTAGCGCATTTTGTAGAATTTAGCATTCGTGTTCTATAAGTCTGAAATTATATTCAGCACGAGTCTGTTTTAATGTTTAGTGAATTAAATAGATAGATAGATGTGAAGGTTTAAGAGCGATTATTTCATTTATCAGAAAGGCAAATATGGTATGAAGCTATTTCATGTGAATTTAGATAATATCAACCTGTTAGCAAAAATATCAAGATGGCAGCCGGGAGGCCACGTGGTGATGACTTTAGTTCTAGTTGTTAAGTCAAGAGTAATTATATTTTATTCTTTAATGTAAGAGTAATTTAGTGTATTTTGCGTTTATTGATTATTCTACTGTATATCTTCAGTGGTTTACTTTGATAGTCATTTAGATTTCTGGTGAGATTAGAGCCACGCCAGGATGCGTAAGGCACGTTGAGACAGGTGTTTCTCTGTTTGCTACTGGTGGAGCATGGAAACACCAATGCGGCTGGTGTCCATCGCAAGCCCACAAGAAGCATTTCTATGCTATTACAAGGGTTGTTTCTGTAACAATGTGTTTCATGTGATGAGTTCCCAATCTCATCAGGGGTCATATACGACACGCTTGTGGCCAGACGCACAAGTCGTCACTTACGACATGTTCAGAGTGCAGGAACAAGTATTGAGATGGATCAGTTGCGGGGTGGTGGTTTATTCTCATTATTGAGATTATTTGTTGTACAGATAGTTGAATATTATTTTATGTCCATTTTATTATTATTTAATTATTGTTATGTGTAGAATGGTTTGTGAGAGCACGTGGGCTCACTTGGAGGGGAAGCCGGGTGTCTTTCCGGCCCCATCACAAATATATACCACTTTATGTTATCATTTTAAATAAAGTACTTAATGCAAAATCAGTAAATGCTGTCATGTCTAAAAATGCACTCTCTTAAATCAGCTCGTAAAAACGCGGTTTTTGAGCAAGTTAATCAATGACGATTTTACGTATGGTGTCTAAAATAGCAATAAGTAATTCTTCTATTAGATTGTTTATTGTATGACTGTGTTGATATATTTCATATGTCAGCGATAAACTGTCTCTCTTGTTTTACGGTTTTGGTTCGTTGTTGGTGAACTGCTATATTTTTCTACCAATAGATATATAACTGTAATCAATGTAGTCAGTTGTTGGAGTTGGGGTTTGATGTGTAGTTTCTGCTTACTTGACAGCGTATTTGTTGTCAATTTATTTATTGTCTTAGTTAAAGTTTTCAACAATCATTCTCATACCACTATGACACTTATTAATAATTTCACAAAACATATCTGAAAGCGTTGCAATTCTCCTCCAGTCAGAACATCAGTAGTTTTGTCCAATCTATCCCAGTTAAATTGTATGTAGCTCTGTCAACATTACAGATCTGTCCCAGTTATCTCAGCCCATCAGCAGTTCTGTCAGTATTACTAATCTATCCCAGTTAGATTGTCTGTAGCTCTGTTAACATTGCAAATCTCTCCCAGGCATTCATCTGTAGTTCTATAAACATTGCAAATCTGTCCCAGTTATCTCATCCAATCTGTAGTTCTGTCAACATTACAAATCTGTTCCAGGCTGATTATCTGTAGTTCTGTAAACATTAGAAAATATGTTCCAGTTATCTCATTCAATCTGTAATTCTGTCAACATTATAAATCTGTCCCAATAAGCTCAGCTCATCTGTGGTACTGTTAAGATTGTGACGAATCAGTTGTGCACTTTTATAACAGGCATTCTATCCGGCAGTATCACTTCGTTTCTTCATTTTCCTCACTGATCGTCCTATGGTTTGACATATTTTATGTACCTACATTCAGCTCTAGCCACTCCCAGACTTGTGTACGTTTCGCCATGTGAATCGCCGTAAGCTAATTAAGCAGGTCAGCAAATAATTTATCACCTCAGTTGTCTAGCCACCTTTAATAAAGTCGATCTATATTGAAACAAGGTGATAGCGCACGATCGATGAAAAGAAAGCCATACTGTCTGTCTGAGAAATCCGTCTGAGGGATTTACGCCAACACAGGTGATAAGACGTAATCGTTTCCGCTGGAACATCTTTGTATCAATATTACCGATAATCTGTTTAGGGAAACAATATTGTGGGAAAGCATCTAGTTGGGAGATTAGTTCACATATTTGTTTGTGAGTTTGAATAAAGATGCAATCGGAAGTGTTACTGCCTTATTAGAAAGATGTCACGCGTTGGATTTTTAAAATTTGATATTTCAAAACACGCGCGGGATATTATGATTTAACACCCCGACCATTTTGTTCTAAAGAGTTTATTATTGGCTTACTGTGAGAACCAGAATAGACGTTGACTTTTATCGGCAAATTCTTCGGAAGAGAAGATTGGACAAAGGATTCCAAAATTATACGTGACAGATCGAAGTATTTGGGCAACTTTGAAATTCGCATTTTTAAATACAAGACTGAAAACTTAAAGGACCAGGACAGAGTATTTGGGCAACTTTGAAACTTAAAAGTCAACTCGCATTTTTAAATACAAAGACTGGAGACCTAAGGAATCAAATCACCCGCCATAAGAGGAATACTAACACTTCCCAGACCAAGTGATTCGAAAGCATCAACATGCTGTGTCCATTCTAACTGTGCCAGGAGATTGTGTTCCCAAAAATGACTTTGGGGTAAGTGTAAACATTTATTTTACCATGTGAATTTGACATGTTTTCCTTGCTAAGTGGCGTTACGACTGGAATTCTTTGGGATATGTGGCCATATTTATATTAAAATACATTAGCAATGGAGAATCTTCATAATCTGTCTCCTCATAAATATGGACAGTCCATAAGACAATAAGAATGCATGTTGAAATAATACATATATTCGTCTTCTCTATTAAGTTCTGGCCGCTCTCACTAAGAGGTGTGTGTCATTCACGGACACTCAAGTAATGCAAACCAGAAACGTGAATTTATGTTTCTTCTTGTATAAATTACTTCTCTGTAAGGTGCGGAACTTCTTATACGTTCGGGACCATCTTAACGATCGTTGAAACAAGTGGCGGCCTTCAAAAATATAATGATTCCACGTAAAGATACTTAATTCTTCCACAATTCCGGGAGCTCTAAAAATACGTCTAGCTTGGACGAATGAAACATATGAAAGGCCCAGAATATTAGTCGTTAGAATAAATTAGCGCAAACGCGTTACGTCATTGACAACTGGTGACGTATACAAATATATTGCTTTCAATACAAGTTAAAGACCGTGCAAAACATGTTTTTACCACAAATAGACATATCTCCTTAAATAACAATGGATATATGCCTGCGTCTGGCAATAGACCATAACATATTACTTTTATTCCTTAACAAAATATCCCGTTCTCGCAAAAAAAAAAAACAAATTAATTTTTAAAAAACTCAAAATCAAACAATTACTGAACCGGAAAATCGGTCAGAATTGATAACATAAAAGTGTCAGCAGTCAAACAATTGAAAACCCTAGTCACAGACTGTTTGCATATGCGTACTAATTTAAGTAAAGATGCAAGACAGAAATATGTCAGTCAAAAGTCATCAGTCAAGGAAAGAAAAGGAAAGTCAAATGCATTAATTACATACATGAAAATACAAGAAAAAGAAAAAAAATTAATGCAAACATCAGTTTTGCTTAAAAAAAGACGCAAAGAAAAAGGGAACTAACTACTATTTGAAAATGCATGAATAAATTTTGTGTATAGGTTATCTCCCTGAAAGATAGCATTTTACTAAATCTAAAGATGAGAAAAGGAAATTTAAAAAATAAAGAGAAGTCATATATGAAAATATTAAATCATAATGGATTTAAATTAAAAAGGTTAATGCTATAATGTCAAATTAATGAGATCACATTCCCCAATATATCTAATAGCAATTGAATGCGAAGATAACTGTTAATAAAGTCATCTCATTTGAATAAACTTCTGTATCTCTGGCGAAGAATACAATGTCCCACAAAATATTTTGTGTGGGCGTAGGATCACAGTTACAAATGTGAATATTATCATTAGGAACAGCAAGTCAATTTCAATAGTACCAAATACACAAGCTCCTCCAGAACTTTTGAGATGTTCGTAAAATGTTAATGTGAGAGATCGTTCTGAGAGAACTGTGCAACCAATGTTCGACCAATGCCGTCAGATAGACTGCTGATGGATTGTCACGCAAAATTATCGTACGTGTGATGTAAGTAAATTCGAACGACAGCGTAAGTTTGTCAAGTCAGTCCATGATTATCGAATGTTCGACAGGTGCTGACAGGTAAGCTGCTGGTGGATAGTTATAAACATGCTCATAAGTGTGCCGAAACAAGTTTACGACAGCGTAAGTTCATGAAACCATATAACGGTTGGCAACTGTTCATACGTTGCTGTAGTCATACAAATTACATGTGTGTGCAGTAGGCATGTCGAAAGCAGCGTTAGTTTATCGTATCAGGTTCTGATTGAGGACATCTTGATAGGACGTCGGCTACAACATTTGAAGGACCTGGGATTGCCTGAATCTCGTATTGGAATGGCTGAAGTAGAATAGCAAAGCGGCCCAATTTTTGATTCTTGTGATTCGATTTTTTTGAGAAAAGCAAATGCTTTCTGACCGGACTGAATGATGAAGGGGGAACCCAGAAGATTGCGTTCCAGTTGTGGCACAAGTAGCAGCAGAAATAAGGGAATACAATACTCACGCTGTCAGCATCACAATGTGATCGACTGGAGCGCATTCAAAATGAAGGGATGCAACTAGTTTTGGGATTTGCGCGTGATACTCCAACTGTGACAATGAGATACATGCTCGGACTGCAGTCGATTAGATCCAGACATGCGATGGCCCAGGCAAAAACATATATTCGGGTAACCACAGACAAAAGCCCCCCTCCCCCACCCCTCACCCACACGAGAGGGGGATGTCGTGGATGGCACAGGAAGACGCGACGGTTGGTCAGGTGACCAGAGTTGAAAATATATTCAAGGGGAAGAGTGAAGCAAGTTACGGGAGTACTGGGTAAACTACCAGCATGTCATCATTAGCCTTGGCAGAGAGTGTAGAGCTATCGGCAATGGAAAAGCAGAGTTGGAGATTAATCAGCTGATAAGTAATTATGCCTGGGATGATGACTCCAATGTGTTCACTGATGAATCTGTAACACTAGGTGAGAAATCAGGATGGGAATTCTCTGCGAGAATAAAGGGCAGGGTTGCTGATGAACAGAGTGAAGCCTACATGTCAACAACCTGCAGCGTGAGAATGGAGGTAAAGGCAGTTACCGTAGCACTGCGGTGGCTGTCTGAAACTCCATCAACCAGGGCAGTTACATTGTCAGACTCTCAAGCCATGCTTCGAAAAGTTCAAAAGGAATAGCTGCTGCAAGAATGGAAAACATCAATATAATCCTCAATTCTTCAGGAACGTTTTGGTTAAGCCGAAAAAATGATCATCAAAATCCTAGCTCTAGTGATCATCATGAGTTTACTTGTCCAATAGTTTTCCTCGTCCAGTGCCAACATAAAATTTTTTGATTTTAGTTAATCACTATAAGTGCACTCTCTGAAACTAAAGACACACAGAAAACACGTATTTTAAAAAACAACTCTTGACACGACTATCTATAACTGACAATAGTTTAAACGTTATAACTCTAAATGTGAGAGGTCTAAGAACACAACTGGTACAATTACAACATTAGTACACACATATAAAACTGACGTCATTTTGTCTACAGAAGGTAGTCCCATAGAAGATACTGACGTAGAACAGTAAAGTGTTCGAGACTTACTATACTAGATCCAGCATCGAGAGGTCAGGTGACCAGTTCCTTCCTCACTGCCGTTTTCCTACTCTGGCTCAAGAACAGTGTCAGACACCCATTTACAGCAGAGTAGACTGGATAATGATCCAACGTGTTTCCAATACAGCAACGTTGCAACGAGAAGCCAGCGTTATAACCATTTTGCCAATAGGACACTTTGAAACAACCTTGAATTCTGTCTGTGCGGAACGAACCTGCCACATTGACGTATCGCTTATCACTAGCTCCAAACGGAGTAAGAGCCTACACTGTGTGACATTCCTATTGTCAACCTAGACTTTTTGTCTGGGACAATACACAAACCACGTTGTTCACAGGCTCAAATACGATTGGACAGAAGGTATTGGGAAAAAAGTTACCAGTTCGCACATGTTACGTGTCGGAAGATGTGAATCTGGTTAAATATTACGATACGTAGAGTAAGATAACAAATGCAGTTTTGGAGCAGTGAAAGCTACATAACTGCTTCCGCCCAGACCTTGTTGTGATAAATAATTACAAGAAAGTAACATCATGAACAATTTTATTAAGTGATAGATCTATACGGTAGTGCATTGTAAACATGATAAATACCCCTGGAATTAGAAAGTGTCAACTCGTCCATAGTTGCTCCAAACTGGAAGATGTTCTAGTAAACGTATGACTGTCTCAGACCACTGAGTCTGTTTGTTTCTGACAGGGCCGTATAAATCTGTTATGATAATTAGACAGCATCTGTCCCTATTGACTTTATTTGTGACTGAATTCCAGGTAATGGTAATACACCTGAACCCAATCGATGATATCGCCCAACTGACTAAGGTCTAGGGTCTCTATGGGCCTGCCACCACGGTCTGTAACGTCATGAATATTATTATTTTCTACGCTTGCTTATGCGTCACCTAGCAACGCAAGTTTGACATTTCAGACTTTTCCTTTCCTTCAGTGCCTCTTAGAGGTTATCTCTATGTCGTCATCAGAAAACTCTCGACAAAATAACTATCGTGTTTCCCCGCCGTGACACGACCTTAGAAGGTAATGGAGTTTGAAAGCAATATATCATGGTCTCCTGTACAATTTTCTGCATGAGAGGGATGGGAATAAACACTACCAACGTAAGACGACTGGAGGATGGTTGGTTTGGTATGAAAATGCTTAGAAAGACTGCTCTCATTGGACCTCTCCTCAACATAGCAACCTTGGTGTACGTGAGAAAAAATTCATTGAAACCTAGCGCTTAGTAAGACTACTTCATTGACGTGATATGGCAAGGACAGACAGCCAAAATGAGAGCTCACAACTAGGACACCCTGTAGGGTCGACACAGAATTAGGAGTACTGGTGTCGTCAATTGAATGTAAATCGCTGTCGCTTGTAGCTGAGTGGTCCTCCTCTGTCTTATTCTATATTTTGTCTCCTCCAACTGTGTCTTTGTAATAGCTCCTAAAGCTTTATTTCTGGATTTAGTCGTGTCACACTTACGTTGGACAGGCTAAATGTTGCCCCTATAGCACGTGTGCCTCCACTTCCAGCTAAAGATGTTTTTTAGTGTGGGTGGCGCTAAAGTTCCTTGATTCTTTGATTCAGAGAGAAAATGGACACACAGGAAAGCTTCCGTCGCCTTTCATGTGTCCGAGCGCGTGAAGAATCGCAAACTCTGGCAGTTCGAAAGACCGCGAGAGTGTCGCAATTTTCTTTATCCAGAGACGCTTTTCGGTAAGCACACTTATGTAGCCGGGGCAGGGAAATGTCTCTTATGTCTTACTGAGAGTTTTCCTTTTTATATAACAGAGAGCAGATGTTTAACTGGCCTAATCACCAGAGATCTAGATTTCTCTCCTAAATTGGTGTTACCAGGTTCGATTTTCTTCTCTTAGGTATTGACATAGCAAATTTAATTGAGATGGATAGATTTCTTAGCTTAATCTCAAACTGTAGTAATTCACCTGTTCAACAGCGTTCTATTTCATGCAAATCTTTTAATATCTTTCAGCACGAACTTAAATTTCAACAAAGTCTGGAATTCAGAACATTTTTACAATAATAAGCACAATAAAGTTCTAACATCTCATCAGATGCTTTCATCGATGCAAAGATCCCTTTTTGCATCTTTATCTCATAGGCCTACTCAATTGTCAAATATGGCGAACTTTCTCATTCCACCGTGTTCCTTCCTTTAGGTTAACGTCTTATTTTAGGTTCGACGACATTTTCCCATCTCCTCAGATTAGTCCTTGATTTCTTTATCATCATAAGTATTCCTTGAGTTAAATATTTTCCAACACAATGATATTTTCTGCTCAGCATGGTTTGAGGCGTAAGACTAGTTTTGCAAATTTACTCAATCCTCGAACCTAGTTCTGCTGCAACTAGGGTTGGAAGCTCTATTCAAAATATACATTGAATGATAGTCACTACTTACGCAAGTAAGAAATATAAAACCACTCAATGTCCTGAAATACACATTTTATAATAAATGTTGAAGTTGATTTCCTCAAACTAAGGAATATGTAGAGCTGGACCAGACACGTCCTCTTCAGTTGCGCTCCTTCCTTCTAACTGCCAGATGGCGTCGTTGTTCTACATTCCCCGGGGTAAATCTGAGCTATCCGATTGGTCAGGGGAAATCACCCAACTATTAGAAATAGCGTGTAGAAGCGACTCTGCCCTAAATATGTGACACTATAATTTATTATATTCTGTTTCTCATAAAATATAAAATTATGGGGTAGTCTGTGCTTCCTCCGTCTTGTTGGAGTATAGCCTGTTTCCAAAGGAACAACTATGTACACGGCCACATATAGATCCCGGGGCTTCGCAAATGTATCCCATAGGGAGACATTTGTATACTATCAATATTCAAAACTATCCCAAAAATTTTCAGAAAAATTTTCTAAGTCGAAAAATGTTTCCAAAAAAATTTAATTTAATTCCTATACTAGGGTCCTATGTCTATATGAGGTCGTCTGCTATGTAAAAAAACTAGTAGTGGACATCAACTTCAAAAAGTGTAACTTATTCATCACATCATAATATTTTTCACCAAATTTACAAATTGGCAACACTGACCAACAAAATCTGCAAAACAATCATAAGGTCATCACTAAAAAAATGTGACGAGTGGCCACACTGGGGAATGAACAATAAAATATCTTATTTGCAGAACTTGGCCGGATTATCATAATCTATTACATTTCATTCAAAAATATAGTTGATTACATTCTCTTAGATATGATGGGGGGTGTTATCTCTTTTCTGTACTGTTATTTGCTCCATATTAAAAGCCTGCAAGTACTTAAAAAATCTTTTTTCTTCCTGGCGTACTTATTTATTCTATTTTCCAAGTACTCTGCAATATTGCAAGAAATGTCCAAAATCTCCAATTCCTATGGTAATGGCAATCCACTTTCATAGAATAGCCAATGTTTTCATGGGTACTCATCATTTCCCTTTTTTTTTTCTTCTAGTGAGTGAGCCACTTGCTCATTATTACATGTAGAAAACATCTCTAGACATAATATGCATATTTTATCAGACGATAATATAACCAGCATCATTTTTATAAGTAATCATTTTTCACAATAAAAGCATTGAAACCTCATGGCTTATCCTTATTTATTTATCTGAATGTTTCCTTGTTATTGACATTTTCCAAATGGTAAGTGTATAAACTCGTTCTAAGTCCGTCACTGTAGAAAATGTTCTATATTACATTTTTTTTTTTTTCTTCAAAATATGTGATGTTTGTCTCCAATATCCATGCGTCTGGTGGTGATCCTGTCCATTAGTCAGTTATTTATAATCATTCCTTCTTTTCTGTCAACACAGTGTTTTTTTTTTCTGTGAACTCTTCCCTAGAAATATTATTTTATATATATATATATATATATATATATATATATATATATATATATATATATATATATATATATATATATATATATATATATATATATAAATATATATATATATATATATATATATATATATATATATATATATATATATTTCAAAGATCTTCTTTGACTTACCATACATCAATTTTCAAACATCAAATTATTCAGCAACCAACAGACGAATGTGTTACTATCATATTATGAAATATAAGGGAAAAGGAAAATATAGTTTCAAATCATCATGAATTTTCTACATTGGGTTCCGTATTACTTTTATTTTCTCTGTTAAGACATACTGCTTATACTCTTGACAATATGTATCCATGTTGTCACTCTCAAGGCATCCTTGTATACAATTTATATTTGTCTCCTTTTTTTTTCATAACACCAATGTATCATTTATGGTGTTCCAATATCATTGTGTCTATTCTAGTCCTCCTGTTATCTTGAGGATTCATCCTTAGTAACTCCCTATCTACCTTATCTAGCAATACATTTATCAAAAACACATCAAACAATTATTTATGGAACAATCAACTGAGATGTAAGAACTGTTTGACAATATGAGATAAAAAAAATTTTGGGGTCATCACTCAAAAAATGTGACATAGAAGGGAAGACAAAATATTCAATTGATCGTGAGGAATCTACAATATTCTTATAAGACAAAGTTCCTTGCACTCTGACTACTATTTATCCATATTATTTCTGGTTATCCTTGCATACAGTGTACCATTTCCATTTTCTCTATAAATCCAATTCATCGCTCATGGTGCTCCAATATTTAATATGTGGATCCTTCCTATTCCTCTTATTCTGTACTGGAAATACATCCTTATTAATTGTCCATGTACTATATCTGCGAATATTTATCAACAATATATCAACTAATCATTTATGGAACTATTAACATAAATGTCTAGACTTTACCAAAACATGAACAAAAACATGTCTTTTTACATATGTGCAAAATTTCGACACCAACTCTGCCTTCGCTGGTCGAGGGTTAGTCAGAGTTATGTGGTGCCTGTAACATCCGCTGACTACAGCCAGATGGGTGACTTATGGTACATATAATTCAAAAATCTCATCCGTCAGTTATCTTAAGTGTGGGGCGGGGGTCTATTTCTGGTGTCCTTGACAAAGTTTGCTGCATTTCCAATCTAGGTATTCTTTTCTTATGTCATAATATCTCCATGATATATCTGTGACATGTCTGTCCTTGGGATAACATTATTATTTATTTATTATTTTTTTTTCCAATATCCTCTGGGTGAGCAGATCTCAGCACGTCCAATTTCATCAATCATGTATTTTTTCTCTCCTGTAATTCTGGGTATGTTATGAGTATAGTAAATTTTCCATTTATTTCCTCTATCTTACAACATTCTGTAATTCGTGATAAGGAATAGTCATTTGTTATACAACAATGTTCATATTACAAAGGCAATGAGCAAAAATCAAAGAGATATCTTCTCCAAAAATTGCGGATGTATCTCTATTTCTCCTACCTCTGGGCATAGTAATTATTCAGTCATTATTTTTTTTTCTCCATTATTTAATCTCCATTTTGTGTCCTTAGTACCTGTGGTTCCATGGGATTATCATAATTCATTTGTGTCTCTTGTCTACTGATAATCCTTCAATAATGACTTCAAATATGGTCCTCATATGTGCAACAATCATCTGCTCTGATTTGTTCCATGTCCATGGTATTCATCAAATATTCTATTATATCCTTGTCTTATCTCGTAACCACGAAAGACTAAAATTATTCCTCCTCCAATGTTAATGTGGGGGATTTTGTACATAAACATTACAACAAAATCTCAGCTGTGACAACATAAAGTTTCACCATAATATAAAATTGCATCTTCATCATACATAAACAGTTGCTTCTTCATCTCATGTGCCATCAGTGGTATCAGGTATGGGGTGTTCAAATCTGGGGCAGCATATACAAATGTATATATTCGTACAGTATCAACAGAATACTGTTGGGGTGTCATTCTGCATAATTGTTATGTGCAGATATTTTCTGACAGGGGTATGACTGGCAGAGGCGGTGTGAACAAAGACTAGTTGTTCCCTCTGATATGTTGTGACTATTTTCTCTCTTTTCTTTTCTTTTATGTCGGCTGCTAACCTCAGGGCAGTCAATGTTTTACAATATTGGCTTATCATCATCAAAATGTGTGAGGGTGGCATATAAACATAATACATCTTATAAAAAAAAAACATTCCAATTGTTTTTCTCTTCTCATTTTTCTGTTATGTTTTGTCTCTTTTCATTTTTTTTCTTTTTCATTTCTCTTTTTCATTTCTTTTTTCTGTTTTCTTGTGATTTCTTTTCTCTTTTCTGTTTTACATTTCATTTTCTTTTCTGCTTGTATCACAAGTACGAAAGAATGATAAAAATCAATTCACTAAACATTCTAGCTACTACCAATATTCCTAATAGTAAATCCTAACCAATAGGGCTGCAAGTAATAGTTTAGGTTAGAATAGAATGAATGTTGTAGTAGTGTCTGTTGTCAATAAGGGGCGAGGAAAGGGTACATCAAGGATCTCCTGATTACAACATGATTGTAATTCCAAGGAATGAATATAATTGGGATTGAAAAGATTACAAGTCTAGAATGTCGTCTCAATATAGTGGAAAGGAAAAATAGTAAGTTAAAGATGTTGTAGCAGTGGAGTGAAGAAAATCTTACTATTGAGAGTCAAGGTTGGGATATGGAATCTTGGAGAATGTTTAAAATCTTGACAGTACTAATATACATCTGGGTTTTAAAATAATAACAATGTACATTGGAAAAAATAAATAATCCTGTGGAGAAAGATAGCATAACATGCAATACTAGTTTTGGGTATGAATTATATGCTGTCAACAGATGTCATAGTATGAACAGTATGATTGATCCAGGTGATAGATATAAAGGAGTTTAGCATAAATGAGATCACAGAAACATTAGTATGAGGTAAGAAAAACTACTGGTGTAAAGTGTCTGCATGAAAATGCACTAAG
Organism: Oreohelix idahoensis; assembly: GCA_024509875.1. Taxonomy (NCBI): domain Eukaryota; kingdom Metazoa; phylum Mollusca; class Gastropoda; order Stylommatophora; family Oreohelicidae; genus Oreohelix; species Oreohelix idahoensis. Next base: position 99,374 of record JAMPIV010001361.1, read on the forward strand.
ATGCGAAAGTACAGAACTCTGGAGCTGCAAGGACAAGAAGTCTGGTGAATGAAGCGTGGAATATGATCAGTTTCAAAAGTAGAGATGAATGTTACAACAGAATTATGTGACACATGTGTTATAGGTAAGGTTGTGTAACATTCTAAATATTAAGAAAATGTCTGTAACCAATTAATGTCTGTAAACTCGTAACACCGTGTGTTATCAATTGTTTTGTCATTTTTATTTCACAAAACTATAAGATCTAATGAAAATCTTCCGTGTGCTGGTCTTGATACATCAGTATTTTAAGGCTGGAAAAAAGTTTCTCAGTGGGGCTTTGACATCTTAGTCTGGAAGCAAGTCATTTGAACTGTCAAAAAACTGAAAATAAAGTACATGGGAAAGTTAGTACATTGTTAAAAAGGTTTTTTCACATATGCGTTGACCGTACATGGGATGGCATGTACATTGAAGACTCGAGGGGCGTGTTTTTCAGAACAGCTTCGAAAATTTTTCCATCATCTCTAGCATTGCGATTTCCCTACCGGTTAGGCGAGCATCATATTGAGTAACTGTGGTGACGGGTGTGATAGGCGACAACACTGCATTTGCTGATTGTTGGGGCACTGAGGACATTGACGAATGCGGTGATGGCGTAACATCTTTTAATTGCGGTGATGGTTTCACTGTGGTTAGGGTTTGTATGGCTGGAACATCAGTTAGTTTTGAGGCAGGGGCATGTTTCGCCTTGATTTTTCTTCTGACCTGGTTGTGCTGTACGTTAGCACCGTTTACAGTGGCCGCAGTAATTTGCACACTGTTGTTTTTGACTAGTTGAGATGAGGCTAACACTTCTCGGCTGGGCTTTGAAACATGATAGCGTTTCGCCTTGACTATTCGTCTGATCTCATTTTGTGGCAATTTCATGCATTTAACGACAGGAGGTGATGCGTCTGATGAAGAAAAACAGGTACGTTTGCCAGCTGCTTGAATCTCCGGGGATGACGTACTAGCGAATGATGTATCAGTTGTGCAACAAGGACCAGGCGAATCTATACCAGAGTCTCCCTCATTTTTATTGGTTATCATCTCACCGTACGTTTGAACAGGGCGAATATTGGATATTTCGTCGGTGTGAAAAAGTTGTTCTGGTATTTCTTGAGTGTCCATGTCAGAGTCTGTTCGTTCATCAGCAAAGGTGTAACTTGGGGCTCTGTGACGAAATTTTGCCTTCCGAACAGGTCGATTAGAAGGTTCTGTGGAATTCTTTTCATGTGTGGTTATCTTGCCTTCATCCCGATAAAGAGTGCTTTCGTGCTGTTGAAAATTGCCATCATCCCGAATAAGAGTGTCAGTGGATGCTGCTGGAAAATGATTCTCGTGTGGGGTAGTGATCATCTTGTGTTCATACCGTGTAAGTGCAATTCTTATCAATTCTCGAAATTCTTCTCGGCGTGTAGATAAATCAACAGCAAACTTTTTCTCCAGTAATTCACACACCAGCCTTATTGAGAGGACGCCAAAGTCACCATCTCTCAGGATAACGTCTATCTCTACCCTCAGCTCCTCTGTTGTAGGCTGAGTGACTGGGACAGATTTAAGGGGTGTCTTTGTGGCTGACTGTCCCACCGCCGTAAAATGTTGTCGAGACAGCGTGTGTGTTTTCAATGGGTCACAAACCTGACCTGATCTGTCAGCGTCTGTCTGTGTCGCGACAGATGTCGTCTTTGGTTCATTAATATCTGTGTCATGAAGCCGTTTAACTTGGGTTGGTTTATTTGGAAGGGGGTTTAACTGTGTCTTGTTATTATGGACTGAATTTATTTGTCGACGGCTGTGATCTTTGTTTCCTGACCTTATTGGACCTATTTGTGCCCTCCATCCATCTTCTGTTGATATGAGGCAAACTTGTCCATTCTCTGACGTTACGTTTTTGAATTCCCATAACTTTCTGTTTTGAACCGCAGTAATGAAATTTCTTACTGTCATTCTTTGAGCTCGTTTATTCAATGTGTTCCAGTGTTTGTTAGCTGCCGTCGTGTGCCTTGACTTGTTGTCATTATACCTGATCGATGATAGTATACATGGTCTGCTTTCTGTTTCTCTGTGGCGATAATATGGAGGTGTTTGTCTCATGGGGGCATGGCATTTTGTGTACTGGGGATGCGAACGGGGAACAGCGTGGATCGGATACCTCCGTTTCTGCCATGTGCTATGTGGTTTTTCGTATGTCCGGTAATCAAAAAATCGTCTATCTCTGTCAAGCTGAGGACGACTTTTACGTTGATATATGTTGTTTCTACTGTAAACACTGTAACTTCGCCTATCCGCGTATGTTACTTTACGATGGGTTGAACAACTGTCATCATCTTCATCCGGGGTGTAGGATTTTCTGTTTCTTTCATGTGAAGGGTTTTCGCTTCGTCTGTGTACGTGTTTAGAGGTATAACAACTTCCCGTTGTAGAGTTGTACAACATTTCTTCCTTTTCAGTAAAACCTGCATTAGGTTTCTGTAGGTCTACAGCATAAAAGCTTCCAGTATGCGAGCCATATACATATTTATCTGGGGCAGTGGGATGTGCGTCTACTTTAGGATAACTTCCTGGCAGACAATATTCATTTCTCTTGTTGAAATTGGGCGGGTGGCGCGGAACGTGTTTGTCATGCATTGTCCAGGTATTTTCATGGGTAAAACGATAACTGTATGGGCTGGCCTGTCTATACTCTTGTTGTCGATACATTTTCCAGTCTTATTTATTCCTTGTTAATCGTGGTTTCCTTATGCACTAGGGTTGATTATGCTGTTGAAAATTATGTAGTAAATCGTCCATGGTCTATGATCGCTAGTTATTCGCTTTATCAAAGAGAAGTGGTCACGGGCACCACTTTGAGATGTGTAGCCGGGGCAGGGAAATGTCTCTTATGTCTTACTGAGAGTTTTCCTTTTTATATAACAGAGAGCAGATGTTTAACTGGTCTAATCACCAGAGATCTAGATTTCTCTCCTAAATTGGTGTTACCAGGTTCGATTTTCTTCTCTTAGGTGTTGATGTAGCAAATTTAATTGAGATGGATAGATTTCTTAGCTTAATCTCAAACTGTAGTAATTCACCTTTTCAACAGCGTTCTATTTCATGCAAATCTTTTAATATCTTTCAGCATGAACTTAAATTTCAACAAAAGTCTGGAATTCAGAACATTTTTACAATAATAAGCACAATAAAGTTCTAACATCTCATCAGATGCTTTCATCGATGCAAAGATCCCTTTTTGCATCTTTATCTCATAGGCCTACTCAATTGTCAAATATGGCGAACTTTCTCATTCCACCGTGTTCCTTCCTTTAGGTTAACGTCTTATTTTAGGTTCGACGACATTTTCCCATCTCCTCAGATTAGTCCTTGATTTCTTTATCATCATAAGTATTCCTTGAGTTAAATATTTTCCAACACAATGATATTTTCTGCTCAGCATGGTTTGAGGCGTAAGACTAGTTTTGCAAATTTACTCAATCCTCGAACCTAGTTCTGCTGCAACTAGGGTTGGAAGCTCTATTCAAAATATACATTGAATGATAGTCACTACTTACGCAAGTAAGAAATATAAAACCACTCAATGTCCTGAAATACACATTTTATAATAAATGTTGAAGTTGATTTCCTCAAACTAAGGAATATGTAGAGCTGGACCAGACACGTCCTCTTCAGTTGCGCTCCTTCCTTCTAACTGCTAGATGGCGTCGTTGTTCTTCATTCCCCGGGGTAAATCTGAGCTATCCGATTGGTCAGGGGAAATCACCCAACTATTAGAAATAGCGTGTAGAAGCGACTCTGCCCTAAATATGTGACACTATAATTTATTATATTCTGTTTCTCATAAAATATAAAATTATGGGGTAGTCTGTGCTTCCTCCGTCTTGTTGGAGTATAGCCTGTTTCCAAAGGAACAACTATGTACACGGCCACACTTACTCATTTATTGCAGTAGGATAGGCCGCTAGGTGTTTTAACTTAATTATTTAGAATAGAGATCCCTCGTTACTTTGTTCATCTTAAATACATCTATACATCGCCATCGTCGTCTTCTCATCCCTTGTTTCACTGACACTTGTCTGCTTCTTGTCATCAGTTCCCCGTTGGTAACCTTGTCATACCATTTTAATCCTTCTATTCTACGCGAGCACCTATTTATGATAGTCTGTAGCTTTTTGGTTGTTGTTTTTGTTGTTTTCCAGGTTTCAGAGCCATATAATAATACTGACTTGACAATTGAGGTGAAGATTCTTATTTCTGTGTTGGACTCGATGTCTCTTGATTTCAATATAAGTTCGGACATTTAAGGAGGTCCACTACTATGAAAACTGGATTTTACGTACAAAATATCGATTTTTTACTTTTGAGCTTATTTTATTAAATAATCATCGAGGAATCGATTGAGCAAGGTTTTATAACATAAAAAATGCATTTGATGTATCAAAAAGCATATTGTCGGCACCACCCCCACGCTATGATTTTCAAATTTGTGCCGAAAATGCACGATTTCTCACTAAAACTATCAAACAGAGGAGTCTCAAATTTGGCTTGCATGTAGTACACGTCTATATCTTTAAAAAAACACATCTGCATTTTTGATATTTTGGTAATTTTCTTTTATAAATTTTTAAAAAATATTTTTAAAAATATTTTTTCACACAAATATATATATATATTTTTTTAAATCATTAAAAATATAATTTAAAACTTATCAAAATAATCATGAGTAGTACACATCTATATCTTTAAAGTAACACATCTGCATTTTTGATATTTTGGTAATTTTCTTTTATAAATTTAAAAAAAATATTTTTTCATACAAATATAGTTTTTTTTTTTTTTTTTAAATCATTAAAAATAGAATTTTAAACTTATCAAAATAATCATGAGTAAAATTGTTTTAATTTTCAGTCACAACATGTGGGTGCAATTTGATAAAGTTTGGTCAATGGGAAACAAGATTTTTGTTCTTGAAAATTGGTGAAAAACCCAATATAGCGGTTTTTTTTGTGTTTGGTTTCCAGGGTAGAAGGAAAGAAGAAAAATTAGGCAAGATAAAGGCAAGAGGAGCAGCTGAAGGAAGCTGAAGGAGGTGCAGCATATAGTGCTGGACAATTTTAAACACATTCAGCCCCCCAGAATGGAGTATATTGGACAAGACAAGTCACTCGGTGACTAAAATGCATTTTTCTCAAAACTAACATTTTATTAACAAAAAATGTTATTTTTTACAAACTATCCAATAGATCAGTCTGAAATTTGGCATGCATGTAGGACACATATATACCTTTAAATTGACAGGGGCTTTGTTTGATATTTTGGTAATTTGCTTTGATATATTTTTTTAAATATATTTTTTTCATTGTTTTTCATACAAATATAGTGTATTTTTTAAAAAAATAATTAAAAATAGAATTTTTATCTTATCAAAAAAAGCCCCAGACAAATTGTTTTAATTGTCAGTCACAACAGGTGTATGTAATTTGATAAAGTTTGGTCAATGGTAAACATAATATTTTTGCTCTTGAAAATTGGTGAAAAACCCAATATGGCGGTTGTTTTTTTTTTTTTTGGTTACCGTGTAGAAGGAAAGAAGAAAAATTAGGCAAGATAAAGGCAAGAGGAGCAGCTGAAGGAAGCTGAAAGAGGTGTAGCATATAGTGCTTGACAATTTTAAACACATTCAGCCCCCCAGAATGGAGTATATTGAACAAGACAAGTCATTCGGTGACTAAAATGCATTTTTCTCAAAACTAACATTTTATTAACAAAAAATGTTATTTTTTACAAACTATCTAATAGATCAGTCGGCAATTTGGCATGCATGTAGGACACATATATACCTTTAAAATGACAGGGGCTTTGTTTGATATTTTGGTAATTTGCTTTGATATATTTTTTTTTATATTTTTTTTTCATTGTTTTTCATACAAATATAGTGTATTTTAAAAAAAAAATCATTAAAAATAGAATTTTAAACTTATCAAAAAAAGCCCCTGACAAATTGTTTTAATTGTCAGTCACAACATGTGTGTGCAATTTGGTAAAGTTTGGTTAATGAGAAACATAAGTTTTTAGCTCTCGAAAAGTTGTGAAAATCCAATATGGCGGATGTTTTTTTTTGGTTACCATGGTAACCACATGTTTTTTAACAAAATAAACTGTAGAATTTGGTTCATGGACATACACTGTGTCTATTAAGCAAATAAAAAGTTTGAAAATGTTATTAGAACAAAAGTTAGTTTTCACTGTAGGGAAACCCCTTAACGAACAAGGAAAAACTGGTGAACATAATCCCTATTTATTCCCAGCATTATTAAGAGTAATTGGTGTATTTAAATAAGTTAGCTCTCTATTTATTTGTCAAATTGTTTTTCTTGGCATTAAGTTAGTATAAATACTCACGAATAAAAAATTAGGCAACAGAAATATAATGTAAATATACCACTCACTGTACTTTCAATTGTAAATGTCTTTATGACGTTATTGTCACACAGAATTGAAAATATTTTAGAGTGAATATCCTAATTATAACTAATGGTTAGGTTAAAACAGTGAAGGTTATCTGATTCTAGTCCGCTCTCCTCCCATTTATTAAATAACAATTTTTTGTTTAAATTGTAATTCTCGTCATATATAGCGGTCAACGCAGTGCTTAAATTTAATGATGGTCAATTTGTTTAAAGCTCTGAGATTGTTCAGCGAGGTGGCAAATCATTCCAGTTTCAACTGGTTTATCAGGATAATTTACGTTAAATTAAAAGATATTCTGCTCGTTTGAGGTCCTGCCATCATCAGAACAGGTGTTCCAGGATTCATAATATTGGCTAGTTTTTTTTTTTAATGATTCATATCACCAGCTTAGCAGAAGTAAAGAAGGAGCAATCTTCAGACTTCACACAGGCCAAAACCCACTGGGATATCATCTATTCAACAAGCTATAGATAGGAACTACTGATGAGTGTAACTGTGGTACCGATAAAATGACTAATGAACATTATTTCAGGGGTGCCCAACATAAGAGGAACAGAGAAAGCGCATATGGCCATCACCAGCACCATTCCTGGAACAAAGATCTACGGAGATACCAACACTCTCAGGCTGACCACTGCCTTCTTTGAACATATTCAAGTCGACGTCTGGAAGTGGACGCGGCACAAGACAAATGTACTAGCAACAAAATATTGTAAACCACATAAATGTTGACTATAGCATGGGTTGGTAACTCAGGCGCTTTTGGGATCTACTTAAGTGACACTGAGCTCTCTTAAGATCTACTATATATTATGTGTGTGTATATGTATATACATGTGTGTGTGTGTGTTTGTGTAATTTAAAGTGGGGGCGGGGCAGGGAAGTTGGGAGGGTGATGATATTATAGTAGCCAGCTCGATAGTTGTCATTGGGAATGCGGAAGAAATATATTTCATCCCAGTGACACTTTTAAATGCCGGCGGGAGAGGTCTAGTCTGAAGTTTCCCTTGTTTAACAAGTCTTTCGTTTTTTTTTTTCCCGCAGACGACTAAAGATCTTCTAAGTCATTCACTAGAATCTACTGTTAGATCATAATCAACTGATTGCGGACTTCTACACTATACTGACATTTGCATTAATTGTACAATTCATGTAATTTATTTTAAATCAACTCATGTAAAAAATGTCTGGACTACAACAATTACCAGACATTCTAATGTGTGATAACAAAGCGGTTTCCTTCTTTGATAGTTTATAAAGGTACCGTAATGGACAAGTTTAAACAGTAATGATGGGCTTTAAATAAGGTCAATGTTTATTTATTGATACAACAATGTCTCTAAGCATAAGTTACCTCCCATCTTAAATATTTGGGAAGATACGATTATTGGGGTTATATAAGTAATACTACAAACTCTAATGTAATGACGAAAGAGGGCTCATCAACAGACAGAGCTAAATTTAGCTCATAAATGGAGGCTGCAAAAATCCCGAGACACGTCATCGTCAATTCCATTTTGACTCAATATAGGAATACAAAGAACAGTTTTTCATATGCTGGACACATAATACCTCAGGTGTAACACAAGTTAACAACAGAACTGGTATAGCCATAGTTGCTTTTAAAATTATACACAG
>JAMPIV010001361.1:115000-131907 GCA_024509875.1 Oreohelix idahoensis
TCCACAAACCCCCCCCCACCCCAAACCCAGTCCCACAATAACTTTTGTAAAATTTAAAAACCCACACAAACAAAAACAAAGACAGGGTTCGGGGCCACCCACAACCCCAACCCCCACCCAAAACCTGTCCACTAACACCCCCACCAAACACGCTACCCAAACCACTGAAACACACTATCCCCCCCCATCTACGCAGAATCAAAAATAGTCTGTTTTCAAGGCAGGATCAACTGCGAACCACAATATACATGACACCAACAGTCGAAACGCCACTGATCCTGGCAGTTCAGCCTGAATTAATGACGCAATATCTTCTGTTGTATTTCTTCAAGCGTATTATTGAATTGCACACAAAGCCAACCTTAGAGGATCATTCCGTAATTGACAGTGAAGAACTGAGTCCGAAGAAATTTGCATGGCTGACGTAAGGTTGGTACTAAATTGTTCCAGCCTACATTTCAAAAAGACACCAATTTAAAACTGTTAATCTTCCTGTTCACTATGCAAGATAGAACATTGCACTCCTGGGCATAAAGTTCGGACCTGATGTGCCTGATTATAACGTTTTTACATAATTAATCTTCCTGAGGGAAACAATCACGAGGCCTGTAAACAGTAAATTAATCATGAAACAAACGACAACAATCAAAGAAAGTCGTCCCATCAGTCAAAGCTCACTCGGACCATAAGTCGATTACAGGGAAACGGCCACCAAGGTGAAAATTGTTTCAGACACTGAGTGGCTCTTACCCAATGGGATTTGAACACTGGCGGACCTTCCGTGCGAGACCAAGCAAACCGCGGGAAGGACATGGGGGTCCATGCAAAGAAGAACGATAACGTTCACGCACTCACTAGTAACGCAATTTCCGCCATCAGTACGCATCATAGCCAAAATCCTGATGTTTAGACCAATACTGTGTCAGGTCATCATAGACTTAGAACGAAACCATAGTCTTTTATGGGCAAAAATTGTACAAAACATTTGGAAGTCCAACGCTGGCAGTAAGGCACGAAAAGACCGAGGCTCTGTAAACGGTAAATTAAATGAAATGATTAAGAAGTATGTTTTATCAGGCACTCTCAGGAAATTGAGTAGAGACAGCAGAGAAAACACCAGGAACGATGCTCTTTCAAGCATCGAGTGGCGAATTCCGCCCCCGATTTAAACACAACCAAGGTGGACAGTGGACCTTAATAGTGCCTGTGACCAGCGTTATGCACGTCCTATCCGCCTCTGACAGTATGATCTAAAAAAGTGAGCCTTCATGGCAGGTGATAGTGTAAAGTAGTAAAGCTTTGATTGTCCTCCGAAACATATATTACACATAATTGAGGGAAACCCGAGGCCTGTAAACAGTAAATTAATATGAAACAAATATAAAGGTATGTTATCAGGCACTCGCAGGAAATAAAGAAGTAGAACACCAGACAACAGAAAAACAACAGACATGAGTGGCTTACCCAGGATTTGAACACTGGACCTTCCGTGCGACAACCCCGCCTAGCCATGCAAGCGAATCACACTATCCGCCCTGCCATCTACGCATCATCAAAAATGATGTTTCAATGGCAGGTCAACAGTGCGAACCACAATACATGACACCAGAAGTCCACCATGGGCAGTTCAGCCTATTAATGACGCAATCACTTCTGTTGTATTTCTATCAAGCAGTATAGGCCGAATCCAACAAGACAAGGACCTTAATACTGTGTCCAGTAAATGATAGTAGACTAGAACAGTGAGAACAGGATAGTGGGTAGGTTTGGTATTGTATAAACATTTATTACACATAATTGAGGGAAACCCGAGGCCTGTAAACAGTAAATTAATATGAAACAAATATAAAGGTATGTTATCAGGCACTCGCAGGAAATAAAGAAGTAGAACACCAGACAACAGAAAAACAACAGACATGAGTGGCTTACCCAGGATTTGAACACTGGACCTTCCGTGCGACAACCCCGCCTAGCCATGCAAGCGAATCACACTATCCGCCCTGCCATCTACGCATCATCAAAAAATGATGTTTCAATGGCAGGTCAACAGTGCGAACCACAATACATGACACCAGAAGTCCACCATGGGCAGTTCAGCCTATTAATGACGCAATCACTTCTGTTGTATTTCTATCAAGCAGTATAGGCCGAATCCAACAAGACAAGGACCTTAATACTGTGTCCAGTAAATGATAGTAGACTAGAACAGTGAGAACAGGATAGTGGGTAGGTTTGGTATTGTATAAACATTTATTACACATAATTGAGGGAAACCCGAGGCCTGTAAACAGTAAATTAATATGAAACAAATATAAAGGTATGTTATCAGGCACTCGCAGGAAATAAAGAAGTAGAACACCAGACAACAGAAAAACAACAGACATGAGTGGCTTACCCAGGATTTGAAAACTGGACCTTCCGTGCGACAACCCCGCCTAGCCATGCAAGCGAATCACACTATCCGCCCTGCCATCTACGCATCATCAAAAATGATGTTTCAATGGCAGGTCAACAGTGCGAACCACAATACATGACACCAGAAGTCCACCATGGGCAGTTCAGCCTATTAATGACGCAATCACTTCTGTTGTATTTCTATCAAGCAGTATAGGCCGAATCCAACAAGACAAGGACCTTAATACTGTGTCCAGTAAATGATAGTAGACTAGAACAGTGAGAACAGGATAGTGGGTAGGTTTGGTATTGTATAAACATTTATTACACATAATTGAGGGAAACCCGAGGCCTGTAAACAGTAAATTAATATGAAACAAATATAAAGGTATGTTATCAGGCACTCGCAGGAAATAAAGAAGTAGAACACCAGACAACAGAAAAACAACAGACATGAGTGGCTTACCCAGGATTTGAACACTGGACCTTCCGTGCGACAACCCCGCCTAGCCATGCAAGCGAATCACACTATCCGCCCTGCCATCTACGCATCATCAAAAATGATGTTTCAATGGCAGGTCAACAGTGCGAACCACAATACATGACACCAGAAGTCCACCATGGGCAGTTCAGCCTATTAATGACGCAATCACTTCTGTTGTATTTCTATCAAGCAGTATAGGCCGAATCCAACAAGACAAGGACCTTAATACTGTGTCCAGTAAATGATAGTAGACTAGAACAGTGAGAACAGGATAGTGGGTAGGTTTGGTATTGTATAAACATTTATTACACATAATTGAGGGAAACCCGAGGCCTGTAAACAGTAAATTAATATGAAACAAATATAAAGGTATGTTATCAGGCACTCGCAGGAAATAAAGAAGTAGAACACCAGACAACAGAAAAACAACAGACATGAGTGGCTTACCCAGGATTTGAACACTGGACCTTCCGTGCGACAACCCCGCCTAGCCATGCAAGCGAATCACACTATCCGCCCTGCCATCTACGCATCATCAAAAAAAATGATGTTTCAATGGCAGGTCAACAGTGCGAACCACAATACATGACACCAGAAGTCCACCATGGGCAGTTCAGCCTATTAATGACGCAATCACTTCTGTTGTATTTCTATCAAGCAGTATAGGCCGAATCCAACAAGACAAGGACCTTAATACTGTGTCCAGTAAATGATAGTAGACTAGAACAGTGAGAACAGGATAGTGGGTAGGTTTGGTATTGTATAAACATTTATTACACATAATTGAGGGAAACCCGAGGCCTGTAAACAGTAAATTAATATGAAACAAATATAAAGGTATGTTATCAGGCACTCGCAGGAAATAAAGAAGTAGAACACCAGACAACAGAAAAACAACAGACATGAGTGGCTTACCCAGGATTTGAACACTGGACCTTCCGTGCGACAACCCCGCCTAGCCATGCAAGCGAATCACACTATCCGCCCTGCCATCTACGCATCATCAAAAATGATGTTTCAATGGCAGGTCAACAGTGCGAACCACAATACATGACACCAGAAGTCCACCATGGGCAGTTCAGCCTATTAATGACGCAATCACTTCTGTTGTATTTCTATCAAGCAGTATAGGCCGAATCCAACAAGACAAGGACCTTAATACTGTGTCCAGTAAATGATAGTAGACTATAACAGTGAGAACAGGATAGTGGGTAGGTTTGGTATTGTATAAACATTTAGTACACATAATTGAGGGAAACCCGAGGCCTGTAAACAGTAAATTAATATGAAACAAATATAAAGGTATGTTATCAGGCACTCGCAGGAAATAAAGAAGTAGAACACCAGACAACAGAAAAACAACAGACATGAGTGGCTTACCCAGGATTTGAACACTGGACCTTCCGTGCGACAACCCCGCCTAGCCATGCAAGCGAATCACACTATCCGCCCTGCCATCTACGCATCATCAAAAATGATGTTTCAATGGCAGGTCAACAGTGCGAACCACAATACATGACACCAGAAGTCCACCATGGGCAGTTCAGCCTATTAATGACGCAATCACTTCTGTTGTATTTCTATCAAGCAGTATAGGCCGAATCCAACAAGACAAGGACCTTAATACTGTGTCCAGTAAATGATAGTAGACTAGAACAGTGAGAACAGGATAGTGGGTAGGTTTTGGTATTGTATAAACATTTATTACACATAATTGAGGGAAACCCGAGGCCTGTAAACAGTAAATTAATATGAAACAAATATAAAGGTATGTTATCAGGCACTCGCAGGAAATAAAGAAGTAGAACACCAGACAACAGAAAAACAACAGACATGAGTGGCTTACCCAGGATTTGAACACTGGACCTTCCGTGCGACAACCCCGCCTAGCCATGCAAGCGAATCACACTATCCGCCCTGCCATCTACGCATCATCAAAAATGATGTTTCAATGGCAGGTCAACAGTGCGAACCACAATACATGACACCAGAAGTCCACCATGGGCAGTTCAGCCTATTAATGACGCAATCACTTCTGTTGTATTTCTATCAAGCAGTATAGGCCGAATCCAACAAGACAAGGACCTTAATACTGTGTCCAGTAAATGATAGTAGACTAGAACAGTGAGAACAGGATAGTGGGTAGGTTTGGTATTGTATAAACATTTATTACACATAATTGAGGGAAACCCGAGGCCTGTAAACAGTAAATTAATATGAAACAAATATAAAGGTATGTTATCAGGCACTCGCAGGAAATAAAGAAGTAGAACACCAGACAACAGAAAAACAACAGACATGAGTGGCTTACCCAGGATTTGAACACTGGACCTTCCGTGCGACAACCCCGCCTAGCCATGCAAGCGAATCACACTATCCGCCCTGCCATCTACGCATCATCAAAAATGATGTTTCAATGGCAGGTCAACAGTGCGAACCACAATACATGACACCAGAAGTCCACCATGGGCAGTTCAGCCTATTAATGACGCAATCACTTCTGTTGTATTTCTATCAAGCAGTATAGGCCGAATCCAACAAGACAAGGACCTTAATACTGTGTCCAGTAAATGATAGTAGACTAGAACAGTGAGAACAGGATAGTGGGTAGGTTTGGTATTGTATAAACATTTATTACACATAATTGAGGGAAACCCGAGGCCTGTAAACAGTAAATTAATATGAAACAAATATAAAGGTATGTTATCAGGCACTCGCAGGAAATAAAGAAGTAGAACACCAGACAACAGAAAAACAACAGACATGAGTGGCTTACCCAGGATTTGAACACTGGACCTTCCGTGCGACAACCCCGCCTAGCCATGCAAGCGAATCACACTATCCGCCCTGCCATCTACGCATCATCAAAAAATGATGTTTCAATGGCAGGTCAACAGTGCGAACCACAATACATGACACCAGAAGTCCACCATGGGCAGTTCAGCCTATTAATGACGCAATCACTTCTGTTGTATTTCTATCAAGCAGTATAGGCCGAATCCAACAAGACAAGGACCTTAATACTGTGTCCAGTAAATGATAGTAGACTATAACAGTGAGAACAGGATAGTGGGTAGGTTTGGTATTGTATAAACATTTAGTACACATAATTGAGGGAAACCCGAGGCCTGTAAACAGTAAATTAATATGAAACAAATATAAAGGTATGTTATCAGGCACTCGCAGGAAATAAAGAAGTAGAACACCAGACAACAGAAAAACAACAGACATGAGTGGCTTACCCAGGATTTGAACACTGGACCTTCCGTGCGACAACCCCGCCTAGCCATGCAAGCGAATCACACTATCCGCCCTGCCATCTACGCATCATCAAAAATGATGTTTCAATGGCAGGTCAACAGTGCGAACCACAATACATGACACCAGAAGTCCACCATGGGCAGTTCAGCCTATTAATGACGCAATCACTTCTGTTGTATTTCTATCAAGCAGTATAGGCCGAATCCAACAAGACAAGGACCTTAATACTGTGTCCAGTAAATGATAGTAGACTAGAACAGTGAGAACAGGATAGTGGGTAGGTTTGGTATTGTATAAACATTTATTACACATAATTGAGGGAAACCCGAGGCCTGTAAACAGTAAATTAATATGAAACAAATATAAAGGTATGTTATCAGGCACTCGCAGGAAATAAAGAAGTAGAACACCAGACAACAGAAAAACAACAGACATGAGTGGCTTACCCAGGATTTGAACACTGGACCTTCCGTGCGACAACCCCGCCTAGCCATGCAAGCGAATCACACTATCCGCCCTGCCATCTACGCATCATCAAAAATGATGTTTCAATGGCAGGTCAACAGTGCGAACCACAATACATGACACCAGAAGTCCACCATGGGCAGTTCAGCCTATTAATGACGCAATCACTTCTGTTGTATTTCTATCAAGCAGTATAGGCCGAATCCAACAAGACAAGGACCTTAATACTGTGTCCAGTAAATGATAGTAGACTAGAACAGTGAGAACAGGATAGTGGGTAGGTTTGGTATTGTATAAACATTTATTACACATAATTGAGGGAAACCCGAGGCCTGTAAACAGTAAATTAATATGAAACAAATATAAAGGTATGTTATCAGGCACTCGCAGGAAATAAAGAAGTAGAACACCAGACAACAGAAAAACAACAGACATGAGTGGCTTACCCAGGATTTGAACACTGGACCTTCCGTGCGACAACCCCGCCTAGCCATGCAAGCGAATCACACTATCCGCCCTGCCATCTACGCATCATCAAAAATGATGTTTCAATGGCAGGTCAACAGTGCGAACCACAATACATGACACCAGAAGTCCACCATGGGCAGTTCAGCCTATTAATGACGCAATCACTTCTGTTGTATTTCTATCAAGCAGTATAGGCCGAATCCAACAAGACAAGGACCTTAATACTGTGTCCAGTAAATGATAGTAGACTAGAACAGTGAGAACAGGATAGTGGGTAGGTTTGGTATTGTATAAACATTTATTACACATAATTGAGGGAAACCCGAGGCCTGTAAACAGTAAATTAATATGAAACAAATATAAAGGTATGTTATCAGGCACTCGCAGGAAATAAAGAAGTAGAACACCAGACAACAGAAAAACAACAGACATGAGTGGCTTACCCAGGATTTGAACACTGGACCTTCCGTGCGACAACCCCGCCTAGCCATGCAAGCGAATCACACTATCCGCCCTGCCATCTACGCATCATCAAAAAATGATGTTTCAATGGCAGGTCAACAGTGCGAACCACAATACATGACACCAGAAGTCCACCATGGGCAGTTCAGCCTATTAATGACGCAATCACTTCTGTTGTATTTCTATCAAGCAGTATAGGCCGAATCCAACAAGACAAGGACCTTAATACTGTGTCCAGTAAATGATAGTAGACTAGAACAGTGAGAACAGGATAGTGGGTAGGTTTGGTATTGTATAAACATTTATTACACATAATTGAGGGAAACCCGAGGCCTGTAAACAGTAAATTAATATGAAACAAATATAAAGGTATGTTATCAGGCACTCGCAGGAAATAAAGAAGTAGAACACCAGACAACAGAAAAACAACAGACATGAGTGGCTTACCCAGGATTTGAACACTGGACCTTCCGTGCGACAACCCCGCCTAGCCATGCAAGCGAATCACACTATCCGCCCTGCCATCTACGCATCATCAAAAATGATGTTTCAATGGCAGGTCAACAGTGCGAACCACAATACATGACACCAGAAGTCCACCATGGGCAGTTCAGCCTATTAATGACGCAATCACTTCTGTTGTATTTCTATCAAGCAGTATAGGCCGAATCCAACAAGACAAGGACCTTAATACTGTGTCCAGTAAATGATAGTAGACTAGAACAGTGAGAACAGGATAGTGGGTAGGTTTGGTATTGTATAAACATTTATTACACATAATTGAGGGAAACCCGAGGCCTGTAAACAGTAAATTAATATGAAACAAATATAAAGGTATGTTATCAGGCACTCGCAGGAAATAAAGAAGTAGAACACCAGACAACAGAAAAACAACAGACATGAGTGGCTTACCCAGGATTTGAACACTGGACCTTCCGTGCGACAACCCCGCCTAGCCATGCAAGCGAATCACACTATCCGCCCTGCCATCTACGCATCATCAAAAATGATGTTTCAATGGCAGGTCAACAGTGCGAACCACAATACATGACACCAGAAGTCCACCATGGGCAGTTCAGCAATTAATGACGCAATCACTTCTGTTGTATTTCTATCAAGCAGTATAGGCCGAATCCAACAAGACAAGGACCTTAATACTGTGTCCAGTAAATGATAGTAGACTAGAACAGTGAGAACAGGATAGTGGGTAGGTTTGGTATTGTATAAACATTTATTACACATAATTGACGGAAACCCGAGGCCTGTAAACAGTAAATTAATATGAAACAAATATAAAGGTATGTTATCAGGCACTCGCAGGAAATAAAGAAGTAGAACACCAGACAACAGAAAAACAACAGACATGAGTGGCTTACCCAGGATTTGAACACTGGACCTTCCGTGCGACAACCCCGCCTAGCCATGCAAGCGAATCACACTATCCGCCCTGCCATCTACGCATCATCAAAAATGATGTTTCAATGGCAGGTCAACAGTGCGAACCACAATACATGACACCAGAAGTCCACCATGGGCAGTTCAGCCTATTAATGACGCAATCACTTCTGTTGTATTTCTATCAAGCAGTATAGGCCGAATCCAACAAGACAAGGACCTTAATACTGTGTCCAGTAAATGATAGTAGACTAGAACAGTGAGAACAGGATAGTGGGTAGGTTTGGTATTGTATAAACATTTATTACACATAATTGAGGGAAACCCGAGGCCTGTAAACAGTAAATTAATATGAAACAAATATAAAAGTATGTTATCAGGCACTCGCAGGAAATAAAGAAGTAGAACACCAGACAACAGAAAAACAACAGACATGAGTGGCTTACCCAGGATTTGAACACTGGACCTTCCGTGCGACAACCCCGCCTAGCCATGCAAGCGAATCACACTATCCGCCCTGCCATCTACGCATCATCAAAAATGATGTTTCAATGGCAGGTCAACAGTGCGAACCACAATACATGACACCAGAAGTCCACCATGGGCAGTTCAGCCTATTAATGACGCAATCACTTCTGTTGTATTTCTATCAAGCAGTATAGGCCGAATCCAACAAGACAAGGACCTTAATACTGTGTCCAGTAATGATAGTAGACTAGAACAGTGAGAACAGGATAGTGGGTAGGTTTGGTATTGTATAAACATTTATTACACATAATTGAGGGAAACCCGAGGCCTGTAAACAGTAAATTAATATGAAACAAATATAAAGGTATGTTATCAGGCACTCGCAGGAAATAAAGAAGTAGAACACCAGACAACAGAAAAAACAACAGACATGAGTGGCTTACCCAGGATTTGAACACTGGACCTTCCGTGCGACAACCCCGCCTAGCCATGCAAGCGAATCACACTATCCGCCCTGCCATCTACGCATCATCAAAAAATGATGTTTCAATGGCAGGTCAACAGTGCGAACCACAATACATGACACCAGAAGTCCACCATGGGCAGTTCAGCCTATTAATGACGCAATCACTTCTGTTGTATTTCTATCAAGCAGTATAGGCCGAATCCAACAAGACAAGGACCTTAATACTGTGTCCAGTAAATGATAGTAGACTAGAACAGTGAGAACAGGATAGTGGGTAGGTTTGGTATTGTATAAACATTTATTACACATAATTGAGGGAAACCCGAGGCCTGTAAACAGTAAATTAATATGAAACAAATATAAAGGTATGTTATCAGGCACTCGCAGGAAATAAAGAAGTAGAACACCAGACAACAGAAAAACAACAGACATGAGTGGCTTACCCAGGATTTGAACACTGGACCTTCCGTGCGACAACCCCGCCTAGCCATGCAAGCGAATCACACTATCCGCCCTGCCATCTACGCATCATCAAAAATGATGTTTCAATGGCAGGTCAACAGTGCGAACCACAATACATGACACCAGAAGTCCACCATGGGCAGTTCAGCCTATTAATGACGCAATCACTTCTGTTGTATTTCTATCAAGCAGTATAGGCCGAATCCAACAAGACAAGGACCTTAATACTGTGTCCAGTAAATGATAGTAGACTAGAACAGTGAGAACAGGATAGTGGGTAGGTTTGGTATTGTATAAACATTTATTACACATAATTGAGGGAAACCCAAGGCCTGTAAACAGTAAATTAATATGAAACAAATATAAAGGTATGTTATCAGGCACTCGCAGGAAATAAAGAAGTAGAACACCAGACAACAGAAAAACAACAGACATGAGTGGCTTACCCAGGATTTGAACACTGGACCTTCCGTGCGACAACCCCGCCTAGCCATGCAAGCGAATCACACTATCCGCCTGCCATCTACGCATCATCAAAAATGATGTTTCAATGGCAGGTCAACAGTGCGAACCACAATACATGACACCAGAAGTCCACCATGGGCAGTTCAGCCTATTAATGACGCAATCACTTCTGTTGTATTTCTATCAAGCAGTATAGGCCGAATCCAACAAGACAAGGACCTTAATACTGTGTCCAGTAAATGATAGTAGACTAGAACAGTGAGAACAGGATAGTGGGTAGGTTTGGTATTGTATAAACATTTATTACACATAATTGAGGGAAACCCGAGGCCTGTAAACAGTAAATTAATATGAAACAAATATAAAGCTATGTTATCAGGCACTCGCAGGAAATAAAGAAGTAGAACACCAGACAACAGAAAAACAACAGACATGAGTGGCTTACCCAGGATTTGAACACTGGACCTTCCGTGCGACAACCCCGCCTAGCCATGCAAGCGAATCACACTATCCGCCCTGCCATCTACGCATCATCAAAAATGATGTTTCAATGGCAGGTCAACAGTGCGAACCACAATACATGACACCAGAAGTCCACCATGGGCAGTTCAGCCTATTAATGACGCAATCACTTCTGTTGTATTTCTATCAAGCAGTATAGGCCGAATCCAACAAGACAAGGACCTTAATACTGTGTCCAGTAAATGATAGTAGACTAGAACAGTGAGAACAGGATAGTGGGTAGGTTTGGTATTGTATAAACATTTATTACACATAATTGAGGGAAACCCGAGGCCTGTAAACAGTAAATTAATATGAAACAAATATAAAGGTATGTTATCAGGCACTCGCAGGAAATAAAGAAGTAGAACACCAGACAACAGAAAAACAACAGACATGAGTGGCTTACCCAGGATTTGAACACTGGACCTTCCGTGCGACAACCCCGCCTAGCCATGCAAGCGAATCACACTATCCGCCCTGCCATCTACGCATCATCAAAAATGATGTTTCAATGGCAGGTCAACAGTGCGAACCACAATACATGACACCAGAAGTCCACCATGGGCAGTTCAGCCTATTAATGACGCAATCACTTCTGTTGTATTTCTATCAAGCAGTATAGGCCGAATCCAACAAGACAAGGACCTTAATACTGTGTCCAGTAAATGATAGTAGACTAGAACAGTGAGAACAGGATAGTGGGTAGGTTTGGTATTGTATAAACATTTATTACACATAATTGAGGGAAACCCGAGGCCTGTAAACAGTAAATTAATATGAAACAAATATAAAGGTATGTTATCAGGCACTCGCAGGAAATAAAGAAGTAGAACACCAGACAACAGAAAAACAACAGACATGAGTGGCTTACCCAGGATTTGAACACTGGACCTTCCGTGCGACAACCCCGCCTAGCCATGCAAGCGAATCACTGTCACTCTGGGTCGTCCACTGCGATGCCGGTCTTCAACTGAGCAAGTGGCATGGAACCGGTGCCAAAGTCGACTGATGGTATTCTGATGCACGTTTAGATGTCTGGCAACCTGACTTTGACTTTCGCCTGCATGCAGTCGGCCAATAGCAATGTTCCTTAAATTTGTCGATAGAGACGCCATAAATGTCTGCTTGAAAATGAACTGAATTTTTTTTGTGTAGCGTTATCCTTTTATAGGGTTTCAGTTGCGTAGTCAGTGAATAGTGTTCACCGCAAATTTTGTTGCTTTCACGTGCGCGCAACATGAGCTGTGGTCAAAAATTGCGTCATAAACACTATTGACCACTGCGTTGTAACGATTACAAAAACGAACGCAATTCAGGTCAACACGTGCATTTGACACTGTAAAGAACATTTGAGGCTGGTTTTTATATACACTAGCACCAAATTTTACTTTCAAACTCATAAAAACGCTCCTTCGGATAGCTATGCGTTTCTTTTTTTGAACAGTTTAGTTATGTTCCTTAAAAAGGCTCGACTTATATTGAAACGACATATATCGATCATCAATTTTCCATTAAACTATGCAGCGGTTCTCAAAAAGCGGTCGCCGAGACCCCTTCATGTGGTCCGCGAGGTCAAAAAACTTCAGAATCTTCAGAATCACGAGTGTACAGTGGAGTTTTAGAGGCCACACTCTAAAACGGTAAATATCGATAGACATAACACACATAGTTAAATCCTCTTAGGGTCCTCAATGATTTTTAAGAGTGTAAAGTGCTCCTGAGACAAAAAAAGTTTGAGAAACGCTGAACTCATATTATGTGGTAGATACATTCCAGACCAACTTAAACATTTGATTTTTATGGAAGTCTATAGGCACATTGTGACGTACATATTATATGCAGTTACTTATGTTCTTATATCTAGCTATATATATTAAATAGCCTCGTCCACAAGTTTTTATTACGATCTGTCGCATTGCGGCAGATATGACGTCACGAATTAGTATGCAAGAGAGGTCAAAAGGAGGGGAAATGTTAGCCAAGGGTTCACAGGGCATTGGGCGGTGTTTCCTGGAAGAGGGAGGATGCATATGTAAATTGCTCCGAGATATTTCAGATGTCGGTGTGTTTGATGGATATGTTCTGAAGTTAGTCTTGTCATCCTGGAATGACAGAGTGCCTGATTCATTCACAGGATAGATAGATGAGTGTATATGAATAATTGTGACTTATGCAGACTGAAGACGGGCGATGTCCCGGTTCTTATATATTCGTATGGGACCTCGAGACGCAGCAATAGAGACCGCAGTCAGCGACTCATAGCTTGACTGCCTGCGTCAGGACCAGCGAACCAGAACTGGTCAAGACCGCACTCCCCCTCCACGTGGTGGTCCTGGAAACAGTCTGCAGTTGTGCAGTCTGGCTGAGCGAGTGTGGATCGAAATGGGAAGGCAAACCCGGTCCTACAAAATGCCGTGCAGAAGTCGGATGTGTCGACCGAAATGTGCAAATATCACAGCTTAGGCGTAAACAGACACAACGCAACCACCGTTCTTTTCAGGACGAAGAAGAAGAAGAAGAAGAATATATTCGTATGTTTATAGAGATACAGCTGATTACAGGACTGGATCTCGACATTTACTGAGAGACTGTTATATGCCAGTATCGGTATTTACCTTATGCCATGGGAGTTAGCGATGTGTAGTGAAAGAGGGCTTACAAGTAATACTTCATTGGAGCATACGTTTTATTCATACTAAACATGTTTGTGATGTGAATAAGCTGGACGTTTCTTCAATTCTTGTGTGGCTGTTTATGTAGCAAGTTTAAGGACTCTCGTATGACCACTTGGTTACTGCTAATATGTTTACTCTTCCATGACTTAAATCATTAAACCTAAGCGCAAGTTGGAGAACGCCACAGCTTTTTGGGGGCCAAGTACCGTGGATTTTGAACTTGAAAAGTACATTTTTTTAAAAACCAATTCTACAAGCAAATGTTTACCGTAAGTTCGTCCCACTTGCGGACAAGGTGAAGGTCAAATCTGCTCAGAGCGGTGTTTGAATGGAGGAGAGGACATTTTTGAAGTAACTTTCGAAATATATTATGAATTAACTGTGCATTATTATCAAATTGTCGGCAGTGGAAAAGAAAAGAGGGCCAGCGTTATCGAAGAATTTTATTCATTAGAGGAAAATATCAATTTACCAGCAGTCACTATTTCAAGTGACCGACTTCTGCGAGTCTACAATCAAATTCAAAATGGAGTCCTGAAAGACCGGAGTTTAGGAAAGGACTAGTGACGAATCGTTTTACATTGTTGTGGAGTGCTTCAGAGCGGCACATCCATTTCTTAGCACCATATCTCAGGCCAGGAAGGAGACTTTTATTTTCATACAAGATAAGTGCGATTTTTTACATCTTTCGGTCTGTGTTCATGAATATTTTGGTTGGATCTCCATCAGCTCTGATATTTGTTTTCCTTTTTTAATGTATTAATATATGTAATTCTTGTATAAGCGGGCAAGGTTGGCTCGGCTGTCTTGTTGTGTGATACATCTCGCCGTAAAGCGGGCACACACAAATTGTTCTATAGATACGGTGTGGTGATCATAACTTGTTAGATCATTACAATTATTATTACTAATTTTTTTTCTTCTTTATTAGTTTCGGACTTGTTTTAATGTTGGTCTTTGTCATATTCTGTTGATTATTTTAATTTTTCATCATTATTGGTCGTGCTCTGTTTGTCAAATCTGACTATCAATTCAGTTGATTCATGTATTAAATGATGGATCTTCTACTGATTACGTTTTTTTTAAATTACCTGTTAAATCTTTTATACCTTATTTTTCTTTATATCTTAGTATTGTCCTTGTTAGGCTTGATCTATTGTCCATATATATAAATATATAACTATATAACTATATATAAATATATAAATATATAAATATATAAACAGCAACAGGAGAAACAGTACTTTACTCTGGAAGAGAGGATGGACAGCACAGTGAAGGCGAAGCCATTATTCTACAGAAAGGGATAGAAAGGACATTACTGGAATGGAAACCCATCAACAACAGACTGATACGATTGAGATTGAGAGGGAGATTCACCAACACTACAATAATACAATGCTACGCACCAACGAATGATAGCGATGAGGAGGTCAAGGATGAATTCTATCAACAACTGCAGAAAGAAATGGAAGACACACCTAGATATGATCTTGTTATAGTAATGGGAGACCTCAATGCGAAAGTTGGTACACACAATACATATAATGAAAGAACAATGGGGAAATGCGGCAGCGGAACAGCAAACGAAAATGGGGATAAGCTAATAAGTTTCTGTAGCATTAACAACCTGGTCATTGGAGGAACACTTTTCCCACATAAGGAAATTCACAAGTTAACATGGGAATCACCAAATGGTCGGGACAGAAACCAGATAGACCACATCATGGTTAACGGCAGATGGAGACATGCATTACAAGATGTGAAGGTAAGAAGAGGTGCAGATGTGGGAAGTGATCACCATTTAGTAGTAGCAAAACTGAAAGTGAAACTAAGAAGGGCTGGACCAACTGTAACTACACAGAAAAGGTTTGACATCAGCAAATTGAAGGACCCCCTTACCAGAAAGCTTTTTGCGGCCGACATTAGAAAAACGATATCAATTTGCCAAAAGCCAGGAAAAGACATTGACTGATGATATAGACAAGAATTTCAACACCATTTCAACAATATATAAGGAAAGTAGCAAAATCATGCTTAGGATTCCAGGAAAGGAAGAAGCAAGACTGGATAACACCAGAAACACTAAACACCATAAAGATGAGAAAGGAAATGAAAAGAAAGAAAACAGAAGCGAAGTCCCCCAGGTTAAAGCAACTATATAGCGAACAGTACAGCCAGCTGGACAGGGAAGTTAAACGCCAAACCCGAGCCAACAAAAGGAATTTCATAGACGATCTTGCAAAACATGCAGAAGAGGCAGCACTGAGAAATGAACAAAGCACAGTATACAAAATAACTAAACTCATCAGCGGAAAACAAGGTGCAAACAATATTACATTAGTAAGAGATAAGCAAGGAAATCTCATCCAGACAGCAGAGGGACAGGAAACAAGATAGGCAGAGCACTTCAGAGAAACGCTGAACAAGGAACCACCAGAGACACAATTGACATTTCCTGTAGGCCTAGAAAATGATCTAGATGTAAATAACAGACATTCCCCACGAAAAAGAAGAAATCATCACAGCAATCAAAGGGTTAAAGAACGTTAAAAGCTCCGCCATGATAACTTAAAATGCAGAGCATTTAAAACAACCCTGACTAGCAGCAGAACTATTAGAACCACTATTTGCACAAGTGGTGAAAACGGGGACAACACCCATCATAGTGGAAGAAAGAATAATTGTCAAATTGCCCAAGAATGGAGATCTGGCTGACTGCAATACTTGGAGAGGAATCACTCTTTCTCAGTTCCCAGCAAAATACTAGGGCAGATAATTCAACAGAAATTTTCAAATGCCGTAGACACAAACTGAGAAAGAACAGCATGATATAGAAAGAACAGAAGATGTGTAGACCATATATTAGCTCTCAGGAACATTATAGAGCAGTGCTCCAGAATGGCAAAGACAGCTTTACATAAATGTTTGTTGATGG
>JAMPIV010001362.1:0-82500 GCA_024509875.1 Oreohelix idahoensis
CCTGACTGAGATATATAGATATGTGGTAGCAAGTAAGGTTATCTATAATACACTACTCTTAATAGATATAGATACCTTCACAGCTGATCTCAGTCAGTTCACTAAGTTCCCTATAAGTATTTATAACATCCCACTTCACCACAACAACGGTTTTTATTTTTGTTCTTTTCCCTTCTTGATGAATTTAGTGACAAAAGCAAACATACTAAACGCACAACATATTTTTCCTTTGTGTCACATGAGAGATTTCTTTTTTTTAATGTGTTAACTCACAGTTTTTCCTTTTGTGTTATGAAAAACCGTTTTTATAATATCAACTCGCATCGAGACTGTAAATTTGGCGATTTTTCTTAAAGATGCGGTTACAACAAAAAACCATTTTTACTGAGAACTACGACCCTTTCTCACAGATATAAGACGAATCAACGGCAAATTTATTCTTCCCTACACATCCAAACGCCTTTTTCATTTTCCTGTCACCTTCCCGACATGCCTTCATCACAGACGGACCGTTTCAAATCACGCACTATTCCGTGCATCCCCCCCTTCAAAAGAATTACCAGGTTGACGTGTCTATCAAATCTATAAATACTTCTTCGTAGTCTGGGAAACACCTTCTCCGCATTCCTAAATCCAGTGAGACACACCAGAGGTCATGCCCCGACACACTAAAGTTCAGGACTAGATTTTGCTTAGCATAATTTGGTGTTTTTAAATTTTAAGCGTTTTTTGTGTATAAATTACCATGTGTACAAGAAGATAATGTCACACAGACATCGGTAAAAGATAATGAGACATTGTTACCCCCCCCCCACACAGTTAACGCCCCTAAGACCCCCGAGTAACATCCAATGAACTGACATTCGTTCCCTCTGTTTAGATTTTTCGGGGTTTGCAAAGCATGTGAATGTCTGCAGCCAAAATTCGCCATGGTTTGCACTCTCCACAACTTCACCATCAGCTGTATTGTGAGTACTGGAATATCGCGCCCAATCCTCATCCACCCTCCCACGGTCGATAAACCATACACCCATTATGATTCGCAGAAATATACAATCCGCTCCAACGCCTTACCCCTCCACTAAATATTCTGAGGACATTCTATTATATTTTCACCTATAATTTGTACTTGGTAGATATGCAAGTTAGTTTTGACAGGGTCGAGTATGTAAAACTTATATCCTAATCAACAACAGTTTCGGCGGATTTGCGTAAATTACTACATTGGTTACATGGCAAACGATGACGATTTTCATGGGAAAATCGCTAACAATGATAACGGATATGTTCACATGTTGATAAACCTTGAATTAGATCATAAAACACTCTATAACACTATTGATGTACTCTTGTATATTTCAGACCATTTGTCACATTGTAAGCGGAACGATCTACCGTATATTTTCTTGACATATTTGTTGATCCATTATACCTTTGTATTGAAAAATACAACATCCCAGTATTGAATGTTACTTGTAATTATTCTGACCATGTGTCACTTGTGTAAGCGAAACGCCTACTAGTATATTTTTCCTTGGGACATAATTTGTTGTCCATTATAACGTTGTGTATTGAAAAAATGTAACATCACATAATGATGTACCGCTGTATTTTTTTCTGACCATTTGGTTCACGTTGTGTAAGCGGAACGTTATACAGATACTATTTTTCTGACAATCTGTTGTGTCCCATTATACCTTAGTATTGGAAGAAATAAACATCTACATAGATTGGAGTGAATGTTATCCTGTATTTTTGTCTGACCATTTGGTCACGTTGTGAAGCGGAACGCTACAGTTATGTTTTCTTGACAAGATTGTTTTCCATGTTGAATGTTACCGTTATGAAACGTGCATTTTGTATGCTGGAGATTTTATATTTTGATGGGACGTAACCTAATAAAACGCAGTTTGGGTAACTTTGTTCAGGGTTAACTGAGATAGTTCATATCCTCAAACACCCGATTAATTTTTTGACTACGGTAATAGTTTTGTCCACCCTCATAGTAACGACTTATCTATCATTAAGTTGGAGATTAGAGATCATTTTTAAATAAATACCTTTGTGAACTCCATGTAGAAACCAGATTAATAATTGCTATATTTATATTTTTACGACCAACACATAGGATCAGTTCACCAAACTTGTCCTGATGTTTTTTGGTAGTTGATATAAGGACCCATATAATCATCCTGAAAATCGCTGATCCTGCTATAGTGGTCGAGGTATTGGGGTCGCCCTGTGATTCATATGATTGTATTTATAATTTCCACGTTCCTTTATTGACTCAAGTTTACGAGAGCGTAAAGCTGCAAGTTCATTTTAGTTTTGTGGATAATAAATTTGTATTATATTCAACATTGGCGCTATGTAATGTTTTATATTCCCATATATACTATAGATATACGAGCTCGAATATTACATTTTTTTTTTTTTGCGTCCCACGGTCTGATGTTTGACCATTATTACTATGCTGTTAACTGAGGTCGATCAAGCTACAACATTTAAAGATGTTTTAATTACTAAATGAATATTAGTCACATTCTGTTAAATATTGGTGACCGCTTGACCTTTCACGCTAGCTTTGTCCCTCCTACTTCACGATAAGCTTTTATATGTGCTAGACAATGCTACATGTAAGAATGACAGACCTTAAAAGCAAATAAGACGTTTTTACACAAAACGCAGCATTCATTCAAAGTTCAGTTGCCGTTACTGCTCTGACAGGGTAAACGTAGGTCAGTCCCAGATAATAATGAATGGGTTTTATAAGCGCGACAGTGGGAAATGAATGTTTGTGTGATCTGGTTTTTTTTATCCTATTGTTAAGTTGGAAAAGATCACACATGTGAAAATAAAGTCGAAATAACAGAATGTCGTGTGCAAAAAGGTCTAAAAGCTGAGGAACGGAGTGCAAATGTTAATTATTGTGTCGTGTGAAAAAAAGGACGGGTCGTGTGAAAAAATGGCGGGAAAAAAGAAGAAATAGTATAAATAGAAGAGTTGTGGGCGATAGGTAGCGATTTCAGGACTTATGATTCCAAGGATACCATGATTTTAGACTAGAGGATTTTTACAGATAGCGTTAGGTGAACTTCGTCTTTGAGGATACCAAGACAAGTTTTTGAGTAAACAAATCAGTAAATTATTTCTTGTAGATATACATATATTATTCTATCTGGATGTACCTACATTATTCAGTTGGATTACATATTTTTTCATATCGGATAACCAATCATCATTGTGAAATTTACAGTGTTTGTCTAATTACATCAATAAACTCTAATTGAATTTTTCTACATTGCTGTTTGTGGAACTTTACAATAATTTCTTGTGGATATACGTTGTTGTGCTGAAATTGTTTTGCTTATCACCAAACTCAAAGGGAAGAACATTCCTGGGTTGAAACAAATAACAAAAGGTCAAGTATCACCATCTCTGGCGGAACGCCAGTCAGCACTTGAACCACAACATATGAAGGATTAACTCTGACTACATAAAATCAATATAACTACTAGTGCCACATTCAACTGACGCGGGCACATATCTTCAAATTGATGCCGTAACCAGCTCGGTTACATATGAGTATATGAGGGGAACTGTCGTAAGACGTATTACTTAATGATGTAATACTCTCCCCTGACATAAGAGTATGTGAATACCTCGTGCAGGCTTCCTGCCAGCAACAGTGACGGCTCCATGCTCCGTAGGGAGTGAAATTGAAAATAAAAATAATGTACTGCCCCCTTCCCCCATACCCGCCTCTTAACTACTTCTGTTGTTTTCATTGTTATTTACGTTGGAGGCAACTTTATTTATTTATTTATTTATTTTTTAATATTTTATTATTATTATTTTTTTTTGCCTTTCATGTTTATCTTTTCTTATCCATTCTTAACATAAACAATACATATAATGTAACAACATCGGAGTTGCAGGGAGTCGAAGTGGCTTAGAGGTATGGCGTCCGCCTCTAATTCTAAAGGTACCGGGTTTGGTTCCCAGTACAGGGAAAATATTTGATGGACATTTTTTTTCAGAACCAGTGGATTTTAATAATGTAATGCCCTCCCCTGATCTTATGGGTAGTGAGATCGGATGCCTAGCCTTCTCGGATATGGGCGAAAAATAGGTCCCGTGTACAAGTTATGCACTTTAAAAATCCCTCGGCAGTTAGAAATCGTAAAGAGTCGGCCATAAGGCCGCTGCCTTGTAGAACAATTTACAAAATTAGGAAAACGTACTGACCACACAAATATTTATAGAATGTGTGATTCCTATATACACACATTGGGATCCTCGACGGTGCTACGGAGTTCGTGCACTGTGCTTAGATCCTCCTTGCGTGATCTAAGGGAGGAGATCCGAGCACTGATGGAGTTGTCCATGGGCAATGAAGGTGGTCTTTAAAACCAAACCAAAACCAAACCAAACAACATCGGAACTGAGCACACTCAGCGCGCGCCTATTAGCTTTAGCGTGTGAAAGAATGTTCTCAATTCCATTGGTCCGTCTATCCTACAGTTTTTAAAAGTATGGTGTACCATTGTGGTAAGACTGACGTGTTGTGAATCAGACTTCACGACAAACGTGGTCCTTAAAACCAAACCAAACAACATTGGAACTGAGCACACTCAGCGCGCGCCTATTAGCTCTTACATGTCAAAGAGCGTGTGAAAGAATGTTCTCAATTCCATTTTATTATCCCATTTTCCGCTTTCTCTTTAAGCTCTTCATAATCTCCTGCCACATTTTTTTTTATCGGTCAGATGTGTCTCTTTTGATTGATAATCTCACGAAAGCTGCAGTAATGTGTGCGGCATGGTGTCTCCATGCATAAAAGTGGATGTAATTTTATTTGAAATTTGCAAACATTTCTTTTTATCCCAACCCACATAATATTACCTTCAGGGCCGGGGTGAACAACCCCGTCGCAAGTCTCCGCAATCTTTTATACATCCAACTGATAGAGATTATAGTTCCGACAAGATAACGGAGCGTCGTTGTATCTTCTATCAAAGCTCAACGTCAATTTTTAGGATGCAAGAAAAATATAAATTACCAGTAAAGAATCGAATGTATCTGTGTGGATAATAAATGTATTACCTTTTACAGTATAGTATATCTGTATCTCTTCGATCTAATGTACAGTTTAGTATCCTATTCTGTGTGAACGAATAAATATACTGTCTTATACAGTATACTATTGTTATCTGTGTACATAAAAAAACTATGTTGATCTCAAGGTCTTCCTGTCACGTGCCATGAGCACAAGATCTTTCCCTGTCTTCTTCATCCTCTTCATGTCTGTCTCCAGTACTCCTTACCACGTGATCTTTGGTCCTTCCTCTACCCTTCTTACTTTGGGGATACCAGAATAAAGATTGTCTGGTAATTCTATCAAAAGGTTTTCTCAGTGTGTGTCCTATTCATCTCCAGTGTGTTCTTCTCATTTCTTGTTCCACTGGCCCTTGTCCAGTTTTTTTTTAAAATTATTTAATACTTAAGAAAGATAATAAATCAGACCACAAGGTCTTATATATTTGGACTTGCACCTAATATAACCAACGGACCTAGTGCCTAGGTTCAATGGAGCGCGCCTCGCTAAAAGAGACCATACTCCTTTTTTTAAATCTTGTTTATTTCTGGTCATTAGTTTGACATTAGTGATCTTGTCATACCACATCTATTCTTTTATTCTATTAAAGCATCCATTTATGAAAGTTTGCAGCTTTATGGATGTTGTCTTTTGTTGTTCTCCATGTTTCAGAGCCATAAAATAGGACTGACTTGACTTTTCAATTGAAAATTCAGTTTTTGTGTTGGACCTGATTTCTTGTGGTCTCCATATAATTTCCAATGCAATGAAAGCTCCTCTAACCTTTTATATTCTTGTTTCTATACCATTGTCTGCCCCTCCAACTGTGTCTATATTGCAGCCAAGGTGTATGTGTATTTCTACATCTTTTTTTTCCAGTAAAATCTTGTAATCGTTTCGTGCATTTATTCTCATTATCTTAGTTTTCTCCCTGTCTGTTATCATACATACATGCTGTGATCGCTCATCAAGTATTTTAATTTTGTCATGCAGTTTCTTATTACGGTTATGGAGTCCACTGGATTCCATTTTTTGTTTGTTCAGGTCGATGACTTCATAACCCATTCTATAGCCAATAGGAAAAAAAATTGTGACAAGAGTCATCCCTGTCGCACTCCTTAGTCAGTATAGTATATATGTATCTCTTTGAGCAAATAAATTCACTATCTTATAAAGTACACTGTATATTGTGCAGTATATTATATTTGTTTCTTTGTGAGCGAATAAATATATTACACTGTACAGTATAGTATCTTACTTTTATCTGTGTGAAAGAGATAACATGTTCAGATAACTAATAAATTTACTATCTTATGTATTATAGTATACTAATGTTATCTGTGTAAACGAATAAATGTATTATATTGTGCAGTATAGTATCTTTCTGTTATCTGTATGAAAGTATAAGAGCATTATCTTGTACAAAATAGCATACCATTTGCATCTGTTTGAACTAATAAATGTACTATCTTGCGCGGTCACGTATCTTTGTTTTGATCTATTTGAAAAAATAAATGATTTGTGTTGCGATGTTGCGGCGAAAATGGGATAACACTTGACCGCACGGGCATATATTCTTGTAATTTGATATTCGCGTGACAGACGTGTGGATAGATTTTAGCCTACAGCAAACAATATTCCGCCCTGACTCCAAACGCTGTTCATTATAGATCACTGTTGAACAGTGTCACAGGTGTGCCCACAAATAACAAAAAAATAAAAGCACTGGAGAGTGAATGATTGTTGTACAAAGGGTAATACTGGTTTGTTGTTACACATTGTGTATTTCTGTACTAATTGTATGGCGCCCAACAGATTACAGCAGACGTCAAGCCTCTGTGTGTTGTGAGACAGTCATCTTGTTCTGTGCCATCCACTCAAAGTTGTTCCATGTTTCCTTTATCCCTTTTATTTCTGTCACATGTTCTCTTATCCATGTTTTTTTTTCTGTTAGCCTTCCTCTATCTCTCTCATTCCTGGAATTCCAGAACAAGAAATGGCCTGTAATGCTGTCAGCAGGTTTCCTCAGTGTGTCCCCCAGGTTTCCTCAGTGTGTCCCCCAGGTTTCCTCAGTGTGCGTCCTATCCATCGCCAGCGTCTTCTTTTTCATCTCCTGTATATCCTCTAACCACATACGTTAATAAATGATGTGCCCGTCGTCATTACAACTGCCGTAAATCCTCAGTCAATAGTTAACGTCATTTACATAATGGCAAGAGTACTGGCGGTATTGTTGCAAAAATGTAGCTTTTTAAAATGTTGATGGGAAAAATATCCTGTTAAAATCTCCATGGGTTATAATTAGGACATATAGTGTATATATTATTCAGTAGTATATTCATAGCCTCTATTTGCTTATGGCTTCTTCACTCATAGTCATTTATTGCAAAGAGGTTTCATGAAAATTTCCAATTGTATCTGTGTGTGTGGGGTTGTTGTTGTTGTTTTTTTCAGTAAAAGGATAGAGTCTTCATAATTTGTGTATGTGTGTGTGTTTTTTTTTTTGTTTCAGTTAAAAGAAAACTGTTTGGGGAGAGGAAGCTGGGACTGCGTGGATTTATGTTATTTTAATTTAATTGCATACTTTTGATACACAACGTCAGCTGAGCTTGTGCGCTGGCGTTTTGAATTAAATATTTCGATCAACGATTGCCGAAACAAAATCCAGATAATTGGGAGCGACAACGAGCGATGTCTAAAGCATTTGAGTAAAGAGGATGATATTGTTAAGAATGCTTAAAACATCATAGACCGAGAGAGTATCGACAATAAAACTTCTCTCCGTCTCTCTCTTTCTCCCATTAACCACATCACTATGAATTATCCGGGTTTTTTTTTTCTATCATTCACTTAACGGTTATTTTTCTACAACTCACGAAAATTCCGCTGTTTAAACATCCGCTCAACTTTTAAGTAATAACTGATGAACGACTTTAATTTACATTACAATGTGTTAATGATGAAATAAATTATTCATCGCTATAATTATGTGGACCGCAGCATCAAGTTGTGCAAACTGTGTAAACATTTTAAACACTTCGCTTCACACATTCGCTTCAGTAGCTAGACGGTGTTACCATTCGGATGGTCCTGGGTTCGATTCTCCTATCACTTCTGTTGTTTTTCTGTTGTCTAGTTGTCTACTTCTTTATTTCTCACGAGTACCTGAAACATACCTTTATGTGTGTAATATTTATTTATTTACTTTTCAAACTGTTGTATGTTAGTCAACACGTTTGGACCACGTATATGTGCAGTAATGACTATACAGTGTGTCGATAAAGTCCTTGAGCAACTTTACCCTTAAATAACTTTGGATGTACACATGAGAGAAGTACACTGTAGTCAGCATACAAAGGCATAATTTATACATTTATCTTATGTTAGTGTTATCAATGTGACAGGGGCGCTAGGGGTACCTCACACCCAAGACCCGTGCACTAAGAAAATTTATAAAGGATCGTTTGACAGGGGTTGCAATTATTGGTTGCTTGCAACCCTCTCAGCAGCAGACTTAACAATTCAAGCAACCCAAAGCCTTTTGCAGATCAACATTTAATTTTACCGAACAGAACCGAACACCAAACAAACAATCCAACAAACACCCAGTCAGTGTTCATAGACTGTGTGCTCAAGGCATTTACAGCTTGGCTCTTGTGTGTCTTCTTAGTCTGTTCTCACTGGGCGGCTCTCTCAAACATAGACCGGTTTTGCCGCTTGCTACCCCTTTTTATAAGCCCTGGCCTAACCACTCAATTTACTGCGCGCTACGCGGATTAATCTGCGCCACACAGATAACACACGCGATTATTGCTCCAGAATGCATGAAAACACAGATTTACACAACTAGAGCAAAAACACAACTAATATGTAGGCATATATTATGGCCTTGTAATAAATCTGCTCGAAGATAACGTGATCAAAAGGCACTAAACCACATAGACAATATGACTGCCCAGATGGGGCCAGCGCCTAGAACGACAGACCTCAAGATGGCGCTGTCACATATTCCCCGCCTGATTTTGTTGTCGTCCCGACAACTACACTAAATCAGGCTCCCCAGTCGTATTCTCCAAATCTGGAGGATCACCTTTTCCTTCACTTCGTCTCAGGTCATTGCCGGTGACTCTAATGCTCGGACTCGCTCTGTCCGTTCGTTGGATGATATATGGACCCCCTGTCATTGTGGGAGCACGAACTACAACGTACTCGTCTTCTGACCACATATCACGAATCTCGGATCTCTCAGCGTCGTGCATTCTCTTCTTCACCAATTCTCCGACCTGTAGTGGAGTAGAACACGACAGCTTGTCACATCTCTCTTTCCGGACTGCTGCAAAACTCTGCAACGGTGGCTCTGCTCTTACGTGCGCCCCTCGTAGCCTGGAAACGTGTCCTTCAACGAGTTTTAGATGAGTCTCCTCCTCTAAATGTCGACCACTTTTCCTGGCGCCCTTATGGTGACAGTTGCCACGGCCATCTCTTGGCTTGCACTGTGACGGCAATGTAGATGTGTTGGTACGCTTAGAGAGGGCGCTCTTTGATGGGCAAACCGATATCAAATGGTCCGGGGACCTACAATGGAAACATCGCTTAGGAAGCGGGCCCTGGGGACACTTGGCTGCCATGTGGTTCGAAAGGTCTCCACAGTTGAAGCATCTTATTTTCCTAGGCTTCCTTGGTGCCCTGGGTCGCCTCCTGCTACCCTTACATCCCTGGCCGCCTTTGACTTTCTTCCCTGCAATAAGCACCTCACACTCCGGTCGACCACCAACCCTCTTTATCTTTGAGCCATTCTGCTCCCCTTCTGTAACCTGACTCCCAGCCGCAGAGGGGTCTAGTTTAACGCCTGTGGACATCGATTCTGTACGTGGCCTAGTTCTCTGCATCTAAAACAACGAACTGTCCTGGTACGTCTCCCCTGCTCCTGAGACATCGCATCAATTTTAGCCTCTAATTGAGCCACCTGTGCTCTCAGCCGCTCTACTTCTGCGTTTAATGCATGCGTATCTGACACAGTCTCTGTTCTTGCCACTTCAACACTGGCAACACAAGCCCCCAAAGCTGCTTCGACACTGGCAACACCAGCCCCAGAAGTGGGCTCAGTCTCCAAAAACCGTAGGGCATAGTCCCTCACCGACGTGAACGATGCTGTTGGCTCCTTGATGATCATTTCCTTTGCAAGCTTTCTTAGTAGGTCATCTCTCAGACAAGCAGCAAACTGGTCACGAAGAAAGGATGGCGCCAAAGGAGTGACGTTGTTCTGCTTTTGTGCCCTTACAGCACTTTCAAACACCTCGTGAATGCGATGGGAGAATTCCCAAAGAGACTCCCTTGCACCTTGCCGGGTAGAGTAGAACGCGGCCATTACTTCTGGGATGCTCCGACGCTCCCCATACACCCTAAGAATGGAATGTAGCATTGCTTCTGGGTCACCGTCATCAGCCTGAATCATCAGCTCCCTACGGACACTTGGGGTCACACTGTCAAGAATAACATCTGCCTGGTCCTCTTTACTCATCATCCCTACTCTCCAGGCAGCTCTCACCTCTCTGACATATTCCTCGGCCGTAGGACCCGTGCGCTCCCCAAAGCACCGCACCCTCTTGTGAGTAGGTACCACGATGTACTGCACTCGTTCTGGTTGACGATTTAGCCCTACTACAGGGTCATCCACCTCAGCCACATCTTCGTTATCATTTCTACTAGCAGCGCGTGTGTTGCGTGCCGCCATCTTGTTGCTAGTAGAGTTGACTAGAAATCTTGACAAACTGGATGATCCCGTCCCTCGCCTTGCACTGAACTGGGTGTTCTACTGTTTCGGCTGTTGCTGCTCTGATTGCTGAAGAGTTGCTTCACTGCGTGCTGTCTGTCAATCCTGCCGATGACGCCACTTGTGACAGGGGCGCTAGGGGTACCTCACACCCAAGACCCGTGCACTAAGAAAATTTATAAAGGATCGTTTGACAGGGGTTGCAATTATTGGTTGCTTGCAACCCTCTCAGCAGCAGACTTAACAATTCAAGCAACCCAAAGCCTTTTGCAGATCAACATTTAATTCTACCGAACAGAACCGAACACCAAACAAACAATCCAACAAACACCCAGTCAGTGTTCATAGACTGTGTGCTCAAGGCATTTACAGCTTGGCTCTTGTGTGTCTTCTTAGTCTGTTCTCACTGGGCGGCTCTCTCAAACATAGACCGGTTTCGCCGCTTGCTACCCCTTTTTATAAGCCCTGGCCTAACCACTCAATTTACTGCGCGCTACGCGGATTAATCTGCGCCACACAGATAACACACGCGATTATTGCTCCAGAATGCATGAAAACACAGATTTACACAACTAGAGCAAAAACACAACTAATATGTAGGCATATATTATGGCCTTGTAATAAATCTGCTCGAAGATAACGTGATCAAAAGGCACTAAACCACATAGACAATATGACTGCCCAGATGGGGCCAGCGCCTAGAACGACAGACCTCAAGATGGCGCTGTCACATCAAGATGGTTTAGCCATGTCTGCAGAATGGGAGAAGATCGGCTACCACGACAAGTATGGGAAATTAA
Source organism: Oreohelix idahoensis (assembly GCA_024509875.1). Classification (NCBI taxonomy): domain Eukaryota; kingdom Metazoa; phylum Mollusca; class Gastropoda; order Stylommatophora; family Oreohelicidae; genus Oreohelix; species Oreohelix idahoensis. Next base: position 11,672 of record JAMPIV010001362.1, read on the forward strand.
GAGCCATGGATACAGACCTCCAGGACGACCCAGAGTCCGCTGGGAGGACAACATTAGACAGTCTCTGAAGGACCGAGGACTAGAATGAAACCAGACCAGAAGGAAGATAGCCAATACGATAGTATGGCTCTCTCTCTCTCTCTCTCTCTCTCTCTCTCTATTCCAAACCTCTACACCTCACGGTAGAAGAGGAACGACTACGTAAGTAAGTTATCAATTTTGTGTAAAAAAAAATTTTCAGATCCTGTAAGTGATTGAAAATATAGACATTAAAATAAAAGGTTAAATGTGTTTTGGAAAATTGGACTGAATGATATGTCATGAAAGGTGACGATTATACTGAAGCTTTAAAATGTAAACGTTATTGTTTGACAACCTAATAAATTATGTTTTTATATATACCGTTTACAGTGTGCGTCTTTCGTGTGTACATTCAAAGTTATTTAAGTTTAAGGTTGCACAATCACTTTATAGAAACCCTGTATAATGCTACTCAATATTATTAAATGGTTTGCCTACAGACCTGTGTACTTAACGTTTCTCCGTGGCCTACAGTTTCTGGTGTCTTGAGTTACTTCTGGTCATTTTTGTTCCCATACCATGTGGCCAAGTTCCCGTGATCAGTTGCGAAATGTCGACGTCATTTAGCTGCGGCGTTGGCTGCGCTCGTTAGCTTTTCATTCCTGCAAACATGAGTTAAAGTAATGGGGCAATTCTTCACATCCAGTCCATGAAACTGTCGTTGTAAACGTGAATTTGAATGATTATAAGTCACTTCTTTCTCCTTTACTCATATTGGACTGTAGTAATTTTGATTCATTTTCAGTATCACGATTTTTACTCATTCTTCATTATGCTTAATCTTTTTGTATGTAACCTGATGGGTTCAATCTATACAGTAAAAATATAATGTGATCCATCGAGGACATGGCAGGAATATCAGTTGGTGGACATAATATTAACAGCTTGAGACATGTTGATGATACAGCCTTAACTCTTTGATTCCGCAATTATTTTCCACCCTGTGCCATAATTTTAATTCGTGATAGATTAAAAACAACGCTCAGACAGTTGTTTTGGCATGGGTGTCAAATCTGACCAACGCTCTGAGCGTTGTTTCGGATTCAAAGAGTTAATCGGGAGCCGCGCTAGCGTAGTGGTTACAACACCGCTCTGGCGACTGGGTGATACAGGATCAAACCCGGGCGACGGCATTTGAGGATTTTTCGTCGACCGGGATTTGGACTGGATTAACTCCAGACCTGGCGAGGACATTTGAAGGAGTGTCGTCGATCAGGGGCTGGCGGCTCCTGAGCCGACCCAGCTGCAATGGGTACCTCCGAAATCGGCGAGTATTTGCCTGAATGGCGAGGGACACCTGTCTCTGTACAAGAAATAAAGGGATACTCACGTAAAATCAATGTCAGGTTAGTAATAACCTGAGATTTCGCCTCGAGTATTAGCGGGCGAACGAAAAAAAAAAAAAAAAAAAAGAGTTAATAAATCAAAGTGAACAAGTTACATGAAATAATTGATGCAGTAGTGACTGAAAATATAAATGAAGGGCTTTGCCTAAATAGCAAAAAAGACTCTCACACATGCAAGAATTGCATAATTTAGGTCAGAACCACATTTTGGATGGCTTTAAGATCACCACAGTGTAGAATACTGCACATTATTCAACACTTTAAGATCATGCACGTTTTAGAACATTCTTAGATCTTGCACATTTTAGAATCCTCTAACACCATGCGCATTATAGAGCACTCTAAGATCACACACAGTGTAGAACATAATAAGCTCACACTCCATACAGAACATTCTTTGACCATGACCCTCGTGTAATTGTTCGCTAACTCTCTGACATCACTAGCCATCCCTCCTCCCTCATCCGCTGATGCGAGAAAGAAAAGTGTTTGCTGCTTTTGTTAGCACCTAACACATCTTCACTCACTTACTCCTTCATTCTCTCTCACCGCGTTATTAATTTGCCAAGTCATTCACTCCCTAGCGCACTCACTCATTCACCGAAGCCAACCATCCAATCAAATTCCACTCTCTCATAATCTCCCTCCCTTCATTGAAGTGCTTCCTCATCACCGCTCTAAACAAAAATCTATATACCTCAATTAAGGCCTGGCAATTAATGTAGCTGCCTCGGGAATTAATAATTACTGACTTCCAGCTTGAAAGCACACAGAACTCGGAGAGGGTGATTGTGTATAAAGTTCACAGTGATTGGAGTGTGGGGTGAATTTAAGGCTTAAATACCAAACTCATAGAGGACTTGAGTTTCTCTCTCTCTCTCTCTTTCTCTCTCTCTCTCTCTCTCTCTCTCTCTCTCTCTCTCTCTCTCTCTCTCTATCTATCTCTCACACACTTTCACTCACCCACCCTTTTTTTCTCAGTCTGTCTTTTTCTCTCTCACACACACGCTATCTCTCACTCTCTTCGTGTATGTTTCTCTATTTCATAATTTTTCCCTACGTGTGGTATCTCGACTGTCTTCTTTATCTTCTTGAATACTTAGCCCATGACCGACAAAGCAGTCAGTGGCCATCACGCCTGGTGGCGTTCTTTGTAAGGCAGCAACAAACTGTCCCCACTTTGCTCGCTCGGTGGCCATCCTTCGTGCAGTGCCACACTCTGGCTCATGCTTTGAACTTGGCCTCCACAGTTCTCCGTCATGTTCTCTTTGGTCTGCCTCTCTTTCGCCGTCCTTCTGGGGTTCATAGTATAGCAAAACATGGCCAACCCAGTTCGAGCGTCTTCCCGCAATGATGGTGTGCATATTTTTTCGGCTGCAACGTGTAAACAGTTCCTTTACATGGAGATGGTACTTGGCCAAACAATTCTAAGAATTTTCCTTAGGCAGGTTGTGTGACTGTGAGCAACAACAAAAAATAGATGATTATTGACATCGTATACGCATTGCTTGGAAACAGGAACTGACGTAAAGAGGAAGAGTTTGATGCCAAAAAAATGTTCCTACTGTGCAGTTCAGGGAAGTCAAGTCTTTGTTTCCCTCGCGCACCTGTTTGTTTACATGCGCGTCTACTGGCACGACTGCCTCTTCTAAAATAGTTTTTACATCTTTAATTTTGTCCCCCCCCCCCCCCCCCAACCATAAGGGGATTGGAGTGGCTAAGAGGTAGTGTGCCCTCCTCTAAATCTAATGGTACCGGTTCGCTCCCAGTACAGGGAATATAACTGATGGACAATGTTTTTCAGAAGCAGTGGTTCCTAATGATGTCATACTCCCCCCTGATCTCCTGGGTAGTGAGATAGGATGCCTAGCCTTCTCGGTCCCTACAGATTCCAACCCTTTCAGATGAAGTTTTTGTGTATTGAACGAACACTCAGTTGTATCAGTTCTATGGACAACGATTTACGGTGCAACAGAAATCGTGTTAGACAGAAGAGAACAAAAAACTTAAAATTCGCATGTTAGATGATTGGCGGTAAATCACAAATTTGGAAGGAAAATAGTGAAACATTTCTGATATTGTGGAATGGCTCTTGAATTCAGGAGAGGCAAAAAAATTATTCATTTTTAGCATGAAAGAACGACGAAGGGACGGATGGATGCGTTGATCAGTCAACGTATAAATGGGCGGAGATGCAGATAAACATACAAGTACATAAACAGATTAGCTTACTGCGTAACTTAAGCAAACCTTAAATCCTATAACTAACTAGCTAAAAGCTCTTGTATTAGTCTCTTAAGAATGCTAATGTGCGTATGGCTCAATGCTTCTCATCAAATCAATTTGTATGCCAAATTTCGATACCCCGAGAAGCCACAGACAGCAAGAAAAGAAATTTCACTACAGCACGGCAAGAAACTGTAGGAAACAGCACATGGAAAAGGCTGCATAAGCAGCATGGAAAGCAGGGTGCCACTACCGATACGCAGAGTTCGATGTGTCTGAAATCCCTCTATCCTGGTGACACTTATCGCGTGTTCACTGGTTGATAATTCCCAAGTCCATGTCCACAAACAAGTACTGTAACATCAAAGATAATTTAAATAACAATACTAGTAATACTATTAAAGAAAAAACAAGCTAAAGGAAATAAATAGTCAAAACGTTCTAATACTTAATAAACAAATTAAGATACACCAGTAACCAAAAGAAACAGCACATATTTTTTTAAGAATCCCTATTATCTAATAACTAGCAATAACCCGTCAAGCTTGACGGGTTTTTAATTATAGTGTGCTGTTTCCGTTCCCGGATGAGCAGATAGAAGTACATTATTAGAGTGTTTTTGGTTTCTTTCCATTACACAGTGTAAGGAAACTGTTCATGAACACCGTCATTTGAACGCTTTTCTTTGTTGATTGTAAATATTTTCGAGAGAGTATATATAATGGAAACATTACAATTTTTCAACACGGTTGCATTCCTCAGCTGTGACCAACAAACACACGGCGAGAATTATGTTATTTTAGATTCAATTTAAAAGTTCTTTGATGACACCATTTCGTGTGAAAGTTCGTGGATTGTTTTCAAAGAGGGTTCCCTGATAATAAGTGGTTTTAACAAAAACTTTCACGTTTTCATGATTTGTACATCGGGTGAGGGCTCATGCACACTGTAGTGATTTCTAAATACAATATCTAAATTAGTATATAACAGTATAGGGCATAAAGGCAAAGATAAGAAAGTACAAAAGAATTTTCTGCTAGAACGGTTGGTGTCGCCTACGCCTTCAGATTATTATTTGCTAACGAATAGCCGAACAAAACGGTACCCAAATTTTCAAATTCGCCCTTGACATAAACGAACCACTTTTTCTAGTTCTAAGAAATAATTTGCCTAAAACTGCATTTGGGGGACAGGAGGGCAAGGCTGGATAACACACGTAAATCACGTCTCAAATTGGTTCTAACTCTACAACCAACTTGCACGCTTTGCCTTAGGGGTTTCCCCAATACGATGAAAAAGTTAGAAATGTATACACTACGGTCATGGAAACACGTTTAGCTCTTATTATGAATGACCTAAGCTCTCGTATTTAGCTTGATATTACATGGAAAAAGAGTGAACGAGAGGTAGTTTAAAAATAAACAACTAACATAGAAAAAAGATAGAATTTTGAACCAAACCACATAGCCCCTTAAAAATCGTAGATTCGTGTACCTGAAGACTTGCTGACCAAGAATATGTTATTAGTTATATAAATAGTCCCTTAACTAATCAACTATTGATAAAACCATACATAGAGATCAGAGATACTGTCAGGTCAAGTCATATCTGCTTAGATTGGATCGCATATTTTGGGGGGAAAAAGTAGGTGACAGATAGGCTAAGATAGTACAGTGAATCCGATTGGGCGGCATTTGAAGTGAGACGAAATATTATTGGCTGACCTTTGAATAAACATAAATAGCCTAGTAACGTAGAAAGGTTTGAATGATATTTTTTGAAAGACTGTTTACCCTTGTAAAATTAAGAGTGATTGGCTAACTGAATCGATATTGTCAGAATAAGCGTTAGGGGGGACGCCTTTACTAGAAAAGTTTCACCAGTGATAGATGAGATCAGGCTGTGCTTTTAAATACAATTTCTGGGCAGCCTGGACAACAAAGCAGATCGAAACTGTGTCAGTCATCGTCTCTGTGTATTTTATTGAACAAATTGGGGTAAGATTGACATTTATTAATTTGTATTTTATATAAAAATTGAATGTGAAATAATAATATATGTCTGGACATGAGTGGGTCTATAGCGAACATGAGGCAAAGCCTAAAGATTGATCCACCATGTGATAGACTGTCAGAGAGGTGTAAAACTACAAGAATATGTATGATTGTCATAAAGGAACATAACACCTATCCTATTATATGGAAGAGATTACAGCTGGAATTGCAGTGGCGTTTTAACTATTAGGGGAGAGGAATACTGGTGTACATTGTCACATCAAAAGAAAATGGTGGCCTAGGTTTGTATAAGGATATGACCCTTTTTGTTTGTTTGTAATGTACATGTCCTTAACTGTGGACTATTAGTGTATGCTAGATATTAAGAAGGATGCATACCTTCACATTTCAGAGGTCCTGGGTACTGACGTTAATGTGGTACCAAACGCTTGAAAACTGATTGATTCAGGACTCTGCCTGTTTACTGCGAGCCCATGCTAGTGGCCATTGCCTATCAAACAGGGAACAGATTGTCAAGCGAGCAGAGGAAAGGTTCAACCTATATTCTACTGCCAAGATAAGTTCTCGTTCGGCACCTGAGAGCTCAACTACAGAATTAAAGAAGAAATATAAAAAGTGACAGTGAATAAAACTGGGACAAATATTAAATAGTTCCACAAGTGACAAATAGAAACAAACATTACAGAAAGGGTATGATTTCAAACAACAACCTAGTGGTACTACCAGTATTACCTTAAAGTATGAGAACACTACAGACATATATTAGAAAAATATTTATGTATGGACAGAGGATCTATTGTGCTATTTGACTGATGTAAATGATTATTTTGATTTCACTTTTAAATTGTCAATCCTGATTCCAAATAAATTAGAATCAGGATAATAAAATTGTAAAAATCATATTTACACAATTTTCAACCTCAGTCTTAAATAAGATAGCCTTTTAAAGTGTCGTTTGTATGTTATTGTGGTAGTACTGTGTGCTGTTGTGAATAATAAACTATTTCTTTGTATGTTTGTTGATTTTGTATATTACACTCTACATTCATAACCCTAGACACTAAACGAAGTCATTTAATATAATAATAAATACATTTTGAATGAGATAAAAGAGGTGGTAGCGGAAAGGTACCCTGAAAAGTTCACAATACTATTGGGTAAATTCAGGGACCTTCATAGCTAATCTCATTTATTAACATATTAATACCTAACAACAAATTCATAACATCAAATCCACCACACACACCAATTTTTACGCACTTTTTCTTTGTCGAGCGCTACTAATTTCGTGAAAGAATATTAAAAAAAAATGTATTTGTTTTATATAACACCCACGCCTCGCAAGTTGCACACCGTGCGTTGCGCACTTTTTTTTCTGGCGCGAGTTACTATTTTGAGTGAGACCGACCGACGTAACATACATTGGTAATTATGTTAGTTGGGATGGGATGTAAGTCGTCCACGAGGGAGTTGTTAACTATTGTGGATAAAAATAGACTATGAGGATAGAGTTACATATCTATTTTGTTCCGACTTCTATGAAAGAAGCGATCCTTACTAGTATTTTGTATGTGACGTCACATTTCTTCAAGCTATACCCCCCCTGTCGTCTCACTTCGTCACAAAACTGTGACACTCCCCCCTCAATGCGTGACGTCATATGCGGACGACCCCCAAAGTCTTTTAAATATTTTATGTAATTTTTTAAAAAAAATTTGGGAGTAATGCTATGCAATACTAAAAATTTGAGTATTTAGTGATGCGGCCTTCTGAATGTACTATTTTGGTACTTGTGACGTACGTCTAGTTCGACAAGTGAATTTTCCCTGATATGATGGATGATTAAAGGGACTTTTAGCTTTTCATAACATTAGAACCCCTGAACATTTGTTGTAACTTTTCGTTTCGCCAGAGCGAATCGATTCCACCGGGACTCATTTAGTATGCGGCACGAGATCAAAGACACTGAGACAATCCCCGAGTAGAGAAGCTAGTTTCTCGCAGGTATTTATCATCTCCGCGCGAACTAAACCGCTCGCAAGATGGACCAGAGCGATCAGAAGAAAGACACTGGTGGAGATCTCAGGAAGGACGGGCGGCATGCTATCAAAGACAGTAGTGGTCCCTGAAACGATTTCGCATCTCGGTGTTAAGCACGGAACCGATCGCAGCCAGAGCGAACAGGGAAAGCTGACGCAAGCAGCGAGCGAATATACGAGAGGCCAGGGGCGGCTTCTCTCTTTGGTCTGGCGGTCAGATCCCCAAAATCCTTTCGAGATCAAAAAAAGCTGTCAAGTTTCTCATGTCCCACTCATCTTGCATTCCAGTTGTAGATATACCGAACATGAAGAAATGCATGTTATCACTCGCTGGCCAGAACTTAACAGAAGCCCTAGCTATATTTGAAATCTTGCTAGATTATCCCATGGATTTTATACGTATTTGCAGGGAATTCTATTCTGTGCAAAGCGGTAATATATATATATATATTGCGTAAAGTGATCAGTGGTCGAGTTCATTCATTATATTTCATTGGATTTTGTGTTAATTTAAACCTATTAAATTAAACCGTCTCAATAGTTCCAGTTGTAAATGTAATGATATACCTGCTATACTATTTCCAAAAAGATAATAGATGTTTAATGCTTAAATTAACTTTTAAAGTCGCGAAGGAATTTATAATTAATAAATTTAGTTAAGTCCTATATTTATAGATGTGTGATTTAACCACTAGAACTCGCGCAGTGTTTATTAAATACCTAATTAAATACGCGAGCGTATATATAATAGTCTTAACGGGAAATTTATCGCGCGCTTAGAAGATTATTTGATTTTTAAAGTATGATTATGTTGTTATGGGTTTTCTATCTTTTTCTCTAGATTGATCACCTTTTGCAATCCCAGCAATAACGAAATCTTTCAGAGTTTCCATACTCGGTTCTTAAACTTCCAGTCAGTTTGATGAGACAATTTTTAAAAGTAAATCTTGTGGTGGTCCAGTGCGGCCTAGCTAACATAATTACATGAAAGAAAGCCTACCCAAGATCCTTTGATTATTATCATCAAATTAAATTACAATCTGTAAGATAAACTGGAAGATGAACAGTGCCAGTAGCGATAGTTTATGTACTGCTCTATTGTGAGAGATTACCGATTTACCTGACTGTGACTGAGCCTAGTTTTTCCTCATTGGATTAAAAAAACTTTACCGGTCAGTTGCTGTCATCACGCAGTGAAGGAATATTGCCATCACCTCATTTTCACCCCTGTGCTGAATTGTGTCAGTGCCATCCCATAGACTCCTTTTATATAATAAACCACAAGAACTCTTTAAACTTCAAGTCCAGCGATAAGCGGGAATATTTGCTCTCAGTAAAAACTCGCAATATCTGGGGCGGGACATAGAAGTGCTAGACAGATCCACATGTCAAGAGTTTAATCAGTGTGTTTATCATTCTAGGGATTGTCCGATGCTGCAACTCGGTAAGTGTGTGAGTATATATGAGTGTGGATCCGCACAGTGTGCATGAATGACAGGAGATTTATTTTTTTCCAAAAACCATTTGTTAACTTGCCTACCGGGTAATACGTTTTCTGTATACCCGGCATTGTTCCTTTAGTGGGATAATTTGTTAACTCTGTTCCACCCCCCCCCCCTTTTTTTTTCTTTGCTTAGTAAAGGGAAGACACCAGTTGGGATAACAGTATTTTTTTTGTCTACCACCATAACTAATATTGTAACACCTCTTTCAGAGTAATTAAATTCACTGTTGGGTTAACTTTTCTATGCTCCTGATAACTATCTATCTTGACACTGGGTTTATCTTTGTCTAATACAAGCGGGAAGGGCTTAGTCGATACCAATCTTCTTCACCCCCTCCCTACCTTGATATTTGCATTTTTCTGTACTTATGATAATTTTATGTAACACTTGATATTGGTTTTTTGTGATTTGATCTTTAAGGTTAATAAACATCATAAACTTATATCGGACTGTGTTGGAATACCCAAAAGCCCAAAAATTCCCTATTTGTTTAATATAGCTGTATCCACGTCGTCTGAGTGTTTGAAGCAACAAATCGGTGTGAGCGCAGACGTGTGTCTGGAAAACTGGCAAATAATTGTTTGACCAGGAGAGTGGAAGAGAAGATTGAGAGAAACGATTTGTCGTAAATAAGTCTGTCTTTACTCTCCTCCAGCAATCTGTGGGGCATCATATTTAAATCTCTACATTTTCTATCACTGAGCTTTCATCATCATTCTACACTCTAAACCGGACTACTATTTCTAGACTCTTTCTCTCAAAATAAATTTACGACAATATTTGGCTGGCTCGCCGGGATAATGTTGAGATACATTTGATGCACACATATTTGTGGGCTGGTCCTGGGATCTTGAGCTACATTTGAGGCATTCGCATAGCCGGGATAAAGATATTTTGAGTCTGATCTAAGTCTGGGTCTAACTAGATAGAGTGTGAGTGATCTGTCTTTGTGATTTAGGGAAATAAATAAATAAGTAATTACACCCCTAGACAACGCTTTTTAGTATTTGGGTCGTCCACACAGCATATTTACAGGTTGTTTTCTTTCCACAGCAGTAGAAAGTACGGATAAACAAAAATAGTTGTTATTTAAAATATTCTCTGGCAGAGAAACATTACATTTTTTCTTCATAAGATTTGCTGAGATTGCGTGATTGTTTTACAGTCACTAAAGGGTTTTTGAAGTTAAAAGAGTTGAGCTTAGCTAAATACGCCTTGTTCTGACTTTTTAAGTCTAGTTAACATCGTCTCTTCTCATATAATTGACTTCATGGGGAGTTTTTTGTAGTGGAGAATTAAAATTTCAGGGGAAAAAAATTTTTTTTCCTTTAAATTGTTTTAATATAAATTTTTCTCTACTGTTAGTAAGAGTAGATTCTTTTTTAGTGTAACTTACCATTTTAGTGGCATAGTCGCTTGCGTTAAGAGTCCTAAGTGACAATAATAGCAGCGATAAGTTAACACATTTAAGGTAGGAGGTAACTTAAGTAAATTTTTTACTTTGGTTTTTCTCGTAGCGGTTCCGAGTTTCTTCCCCTTCTTGTTCCATCTTACTATTCTCTAGTCTTAGAAGCATCCAGTTCTTTGGTATGGCAGAGAGAATTAGGATAAGATCTATTTTGAGACAGGAGGCGAAGGACTCAGGATTAGAAGGAGAAGCCGCGAACCTGTTTGTCAACAAAGAACTTGAAAGATATGACGCAGACCAACAGAGTGAAGAAAATGAGAAAAAAGAAGCGGAAGAGCGGGCAGAAGCTAGGAAGAAAGAAGCGGACGATCGTCAATTGGAGCAGAAGAAAATTGAGGCAGAGATGGACACCCGCAGGGAAAGAGAGAAGGAGAGACAACGCGAAGAGAGAGACAAGGAAAGACAGCATGAATTGGCGCTTAAGGCTTTAGAGAGTCGGGGCGCCTCTACTTCGAATAACGGAGAGCCGTCTTCGCCCCAGTCGCAGTCAATAGATCTCTCCAGCACTCAGTCTGCCCAATTAACTGCGATGTCTTTTGCTTTAGAGTCTTTTCCTAGTCCCAATGAGAAAATTGACAGCTATCTAGAAAAATTCGAGAGGCTCGCAAATCTGTATGGGTTGGAGAGTTTCCGCTGGGCACTTAAACTCTCAACGTCACTGAAAAGTACTGCTTATGACGTATATACAAAGCTTGGAACCAACCAACATGATTATGACATGCTGAAAAAGGCCTTGCTAGAGCGGTTTGAGATGACCGCCCGAAAATTTCTGCAAATGTTCAGAAAAGCCGGAAAAAGAGCACGGAAACATTCCCGCAGTTCTCTTCACGGCTCACGGGCTATTTGACAAAGTGCATTGAATTATCTGACCTACCTCTTACATATGAGGGACTACTTGAACTTGTTCTTGTAGAACAGATAAAGTCAACTTTGTCAAACGAAACCCGTAGATTTTTGGCTGAACAGGGCACAGTCAGGCTTGAGGACATACTCAATAAGGCAGAACGCTATACCAATGCAATGGCCGAACTTCCCAGCACAAAACTTAAACCCACAGATGAGCCATCTCGTAAACAAAATCTAGAGAAGTCATCCTATTCCTCTAATTCCTCTCAGAATTATAACCAACGAGAAAATAATACCCAGAGACCTCCCCAGGAAAAATCGAAATTCTACAAAACCCGGTACCCCCCTAACAACAATTCTGATCAACCCACCAAGCCTACGTGGCAGCGCGGCCACCAAGGTCAAGGAAAAGGGAAGACCCCTACACCAGGAACGTCTGATCAGGGCAAACAAACCGGTCCAAACCGCGTCGGATGTTTGCATACAGCCTCGAAAGGTAGAGTCAATGTCAGTGATTCTCAACCTGAGGGGGACCGACCCTCAACTCGAGGAACTGTAATTTTGAATGGTACCTCAACTACTTGTCTCTTTGACACTGGATTAAGCTTTAGTTGTATTGTTGCTAGACACCTAGTCAAACCAGGTCAGGAGACAGAGGAAACCGTCAAACTTAGTGGAGTTTTCACGAGTGATGCACCCAGGACGCTTCTTATCGCACTGGTAGAAATACACTCTGATTTTGTCAGAGGTGTTATTAAAGCGGCCATTATGGATGATCCTATCTACCCAGTCATCCTGGAATGTAGATATGTGTTTATTGGGAGACCAAAGGAGCCGATTGTGGCAGCGGTAACCACAAGAGGGCAAGCCAAGAAGGAGAGGGAGCCTGCGCCAAATTTGTTGCCGAACGAACTGAAGGAGGCGCAACAAAAGGACCCTACTCTGGAGCTCTGCTTTAAAAAACTGCCCATGGCTAAGGACCCCAGACACAACGGAGACATCTTTTCTAAGGATGGCGTATTGTATCGTAGAACGGGCAACCCGGACACGGGGAATAACCAGCTCCTAGTACCGACGCAGTACAGACGTCAGATCTTAGAAATGGGGCACTCTCTTTCCTTTAGCGGACATATGGGACAAAACGCCACTATTCAGCGAATAAAAAACCACTATTGGTGGCCAGGAATGAACTCTGACATTATCAGGTACGTGAAATCCTGCGCCCAGTGCCAACGGGAAGCACCAAAGCACTTGACACCCCCAGTACCTATGGGGCAAATGCCAATAGTGGGTACTCCATTTGAACGGGTTGCTGTCGACATCATTGGACCCCTGGAAAAGACCAAACGAAAGCACAGGTTCATCCTGACTTTAGTCGACACTTGCACAATGTGGGCCGAAGCTTTACCGCTAACATGCACAGATTCCAAGCATGTCACAGAAGCCCTCGTGCAAATCTTTACACGGTTGGGATTCCCTCAACAAGTTTTGACGGACAATGGATCCCAATTCCGTAGCCTGTTAATGGAGGAGATCTTTAAGATCTTGAGGGCCAAACATATCCACACAAGTCCCTACCATCCGGCCGGAAATGGGCTCGTGGAACGTTTTAATGGTACCCTCACCACCATGTTACGTAAGCTGGGTCAGGAGAAACCGGAAGACTTGGACCTATATATATATCGGCTGCCTTATTCGCCTACCGAGAGGTACCCCAAGCGTCTACGGGATTCGCGCCAGCTACACTTTTATTTTGCAGACCTATTAAGGGGCCACTAGAAGCCTTACTTCGGTCCCTGACAGACCAAAAGGCTGACGAGACAGTCGTCTCTGCAAGCAAGTATGTATCTGAACTCAAGGAAAGGCTAAAGCTAGGATGGGATCTAGCTACTACCAACCTTACAAAAGCCCGCGCTAAACATGCTAAACGATACAACAAAGCTGCAAAAGAGAGAGAACTACAACCAGGGGAGAAAGTTTTGTTGCTACTTCCTACCGGAAGCAATAAACTTCGCATCGGATGGCAAGGGCCGTTTACCGTCCTTAAAAAGATCACACGTACCAATTACAAGATCTCCATCAAAGGAAAGGAGAAGGTCTTCCACGTAAATCTGCTTAAGAAATATTTGGAAAGACCGGTGCCATCCTCCGAGCATCTCCTGGCCGTCGCCATAGCAACGGAAGACGAGGAAGATGATGATGGTTGCATGGAGTATCCATTGCAACCCACAGAATCCTTTAAAGATGTCAAGTTCGGCGACAATCTCTCACCAGAACAACAAACAGAAACCAGGGCTCTACTAAAACAGTACAGTGCAGTCTTAACGGATGTACCTGGTCGAACAAATCTCATCGAATTTGATATGAAATTAACAAACGAAACCCCTGTTCGAACCAGAGTTTACATATACCGTACGCTAAAGCTGATGCACTTCGCGGAGAAATAGACAAGCTGCGTCAAGCAGGAATTATCAGTGAGTCTACATCTCCTTACAGTTCCAGTGTAGTGCTGTTGCAGAAGCCAAATAAGGAAGTTCGGCTGTGTATAGATTACCGGCTGCTAAACGCTGTAACGGAATTCCAGCCCGAATCTCTCCAAACTGTTTCTGAGTTGTTCACCAAGCTCAGCAAAGCAAAGATTTTCTCCAAGATTGACCTCAGTAAAGGTTATTATCAGATACCAGTCAAGGAGGAAATTAAACCTTTGTTAGCTTTCAGCACTAGTGAAGGACATTACACATTTAATGTGATGCCGTTCGGATTGCATAACGCACCAGGAGTGTTCACCAGGATGATGAGGAAGCTTCTAGAACCTTTGCAAAGTCCCCATATCCATAATTTCATGGATGACATATTAATTGCATCGGAAACCTACGAAGAACATATTGCTACGGTTGCTATGCTCCTCAGGAGACTACATGAAACGGGTCTCACAGCCAGACCTAGCAAATGTCTCATCGGGTTTGAACAGTTAGACTTCCTGGGGCATACTATTTCTCACGGATGCAGTTGGCCTATTAAGAAGAACGTGGAGAAAATAGCTGCAGCCAAAAGACCCCGAACGAAGAAAGACGTACGTTCCTTCCTATCATTATGTGCATACTATCAGAAATACATCCAGAACTTCAACGGACTGACAGCACCTCTGACTGACGTCACAAAGAAAGGTTGTCCTGATAAGATCATATGGGATCAAAAGTGCGAACACGCGTACAGCACTTTGAAAGGACAGTTGTCTGCATACCCCATTTTGAGGTTGCCTGACCTCAACAAACCTTTTGTATTACGGGTCGACGTGTCAGGTCAGGGCATCGGGTCAACACTGCTTCAAGCCGATGACAGTGACCCAAACATGCTATTTCCAGTTGCCTATGGCAGTCGGAAATTAAATAAAGCTGAACGGAACTACAGCGTAGTCGAAAGAGAATGTCTCGCTCTGATTGACGGTATCAGACGCCATCATGAGTTTCTCTATGGTACATCTTTCACGGTGCAAACTGACCACGCTCCGTTAGCATTTCTGGGTGCCAATAAAGAATTTAACGCAAGGATCATGCGTTGGGCGCTTCTTTTAAGCGTTTATTCTTTCAAAGTGGAATATATTCCGGGAAGACAGAATGTCGGGGCTGATTTCCTGAGTAGAAACTGGTCTACAGAGGAAGAAGAGCAAACTGAAGATACCACTCATCCTAAAATCACCAATCAGGTCACCTCCATTGTCAAAAAATGAAGCATGAAAAATGGTTTCATGTCTAAAAGTGGGGACGATTGTGACGTACGTCTAGTTCGACAAGTGAATTTTCCCTGATATGATGGATGATTAAAGGGACTTTTAGCTTTTCATAACATTAGAACCCCTGAACATTTGTTGTAACTTTTCGTTTCGCCAGAGCGAATCGATTCCACCGGGACTCATTTAGTATGCGGCACGAGATCAAAGACACTGAGACGATCCCCGAGCAGAGAAGCTAGTTTCTCGCAGGTATTTATCATCTCCGCGCGAACTAAACCGCTCGCAAGATGGACCAGAGCGATCAGAAGAAAGACACTGGTGGAGATCTCAGGAAGGACGGGCGGCATGCTATCAAAGACAGTAGTGGTCCCTGAAACGATTTCGCATCTCGGTGTTAAGCACGGAACCGATCGCAGCCAGAGCGAACGGGGAAAGCTGACGCAAGCAGCAAGCGAAGATACGAGAGGCCAGGGGCCGCTTCTCTCTTTGGTCTGGCGGTCAGATCCCCAAACTCCTTTCGAGATCAAAAAAGCTGTCAAGTTTCTCATGTCCCACTCATCTTGCATTCCAGTTGTAGATATACCGAACATGAAGAAATGCATGTTATCACTCGCTGGCCAAAACTTAACAGAAGCCCTAGCTATATTTGAAATCTTGCTAGATTATCCCATGGATTTTATACATATTTGCAGGGAATTCTATTCTGTGCAAAGCGGTAATATATATATATATTGCGTAAAGTGATCAGTGGTCGAGTTCATTCATTATATTTCATTGGATTTTGTGTTAATTTAAACCTATTAAATTAAACCGTCTCAATAGTTCCAGTTGTAAATGTAATGATATACCTGCTATACTATTTCCAAAAAGATAATAGATGTTTAATGCTTAAATTAACTTTTAAAGTCGCGAAAGAATTTATAATTAATAAATTTAGTTAAGTCCTATATTTATAGATGTGTGATTTAACCACTAGAACTCGCGCAATGTTTATTAAATAAATAATTAAATACGCGAGCGTATATATAATAGTCTTAACGGGAAATTTATCGCGCGCTTAGAAGATTACTTGATTTTTAAAGTATGATTATGTTGTTATGGGTTTTCTATCTTTTTCTCTAGATTGATCACCTTTTGCAATCCCAGCAATAACGAAATCTTTCAGAGTTTCCATACTCGGTTCTTAAACTTCCAGACAGTTTGATGAGACAATTTTTAAAAGTAAATCTTGTGGTGGTCCGGTGCGGCCTAGCTAACATAATTACATGAAAGAAAGCCTACCCAAGATCCTTTGATTATTATCATCAAATTAAATTACAATCTGTAAGATAAACTGGAAGATGAACAGTGCCAGTAGCGATAGTTTATGTACTGCTCTATTGTGAGAGATTACCGATTTACCTGACTGTGACTGAGCCTAGTTTTTCCTCACTGGATTAAAAAAACTTTACCGGTCAGTTGCTGTCATCACGCAGTGAAGGAATATTGCCATCACCTCATTTTCACCCCTGTGCTGAATTGTGTCAGTGCCATCCCATAGACTCCTTTTATATAATAAACCACAAGAACTCTTTAAACTTCAAGTCCAGCGATAAGCGGGAATATTTGCTCTCAGTAAAAACTCGCAATATCTGGGGCGGGACATAGAAGTGCTAGACAGTTCCACATGTCAAGAGTTTAATCAGTGTGTTTATCATTCTAGGGATTGTCCGATGCTGCAACTCGGTAAGTGTGTGAGTATATATGAGTGTGGATCCGCACAGTGTGCATGAATGACAGGAGATTTATTTTTTTGCAAAAACCATTTGTTAACTTGCCTACCGGGTAATACGTTTTCTGTATACCCGGCATTGTTCCTTTAGTGGGATAATTTGTTAACTCTGTTCCATCCCCCCCCCCTTTTTTTTTTCTTTGCTTAGTAAAGGGAAGACACCAGTTGGGATAACAGTATTTTTTTGTCTACCACCATAACTAATATTGTAACACCTCTTTCAGAGTAATTAAATTCACTGTTGGGTTAACTTTTCTATGCTCCTGATAACTATCCATCTTGAGACTGGGTTTATCTTTGTCTAATACAAGCGGGAAGGGCTTAGTTGATACCAATCTTCTTCACCCCCTCCCTACCTTGATATTTGCATTTTTCTGTACTTATGATAATTTTATGTAACACTTGATATTGGTTTTTTGTGATTTGATCTTTAAGGTTAATAAACATCATAAACTTATATCGGACTGTGTTGGAATACCCAAAAGAACAAAAAATTCCCTATTTGTTTAATATAGCTGTATCCACGTCGTCTGAGTGTTTGAAGCAACAAATCGGTGTGAGCGCAGACGTGTGTCTTGAAAACTGGCAAATAATTGTTTGACCAGGAGAAGTGGAAGAGAAGATTGAGAGAAACGATTTGTCGTAAATAAGTCTGTCTTTACTCTCCTCCAGCACTCTGTGGAGCATCATATTTAATCTATACATTTCTATCACTGAGTTTTCATCATCATTCTACACTCTAAACCGGACTACTATTTCTAGACTCTTTCTCTCAAAATAAATTTACGACAGTACTAAACTGTACTTTTAGTTTAAGTTCTTTATCTTTTCTACTAAGTCCACTTCGCATAGTTGATCATGTTATTTATTTATTTTATTATTATTTATCCTTCCTATTTGAAAGCATTGTTTTCCGTTTCTAATATATACTACTCGTCAAAAGTCAAGGGCCACCCTATTATTTTTAATACACTTTTATATAAGCGCATAGAATGATTAAATGAAGGAAGTTTTTAGTAAAAATGGGTGCAATATCTTCCTCTGACAGGCCTCTATGCACGTTAAGCATAAAAACAACTCACCGACAACCATGGTGATCACGTGCAATTTGGTTTGCTGACCATAAATTCACATTTTTAATCTGTTTTTTCAAACTTCCGTAGAACCAAACAGGTGACGTAATCGTGCTAATTGACATTCCACGTGCAATGGCGACTTTTCGTGAACAGAGTTCATTCTTAATTTGTTTTACAATCAGCAGACTTAGGGTAGTTTCATCACTTGCAAAAACCATGCCACCGAGAAGAAGTCTTGACACCTTACAAAGAATGAGGGTTATAGCGTGGGTTGAAAGTGGTTTATCTGTCCGTGAGGTTGCTAGACGGCTTGCAGTGTCACACTCTACTATCCAAAGAATTTTGGAGAGATTTCAGGCCACAGGAAGTGTAGAGGATCGCCACCGGCCAGGTCGCCCTAGATGCACCAATAGACATGATGACCGGTACCTCTTGTTGTCAGTCCTGCGCCATCGAACAGTGACTTGTTACACTCTAAGATGTCAGCTGAGACAAACTGTAAACGTTAATGTCAGTCAAAGCACCATTCGCAGACGTTTACATGAATTTGGACTGGCTGCTCGACGTCCTGCAGTCAGAATCCCTCTTACTCCTGCTCATCGCAGAGCCCGTTTTGCTTGGTGTCGCGAGCACATCCGATAGACAAGGCAACAATGGAGTCAAGTTCTCTTCACTGATGAATCTCGCTTCACTGTGTCATTCAATGATGGCAGGATTCGAGTTTGGAGACGACCAGGAGAGCGATTTACTAATGACACAATTCGAGAGATGGATCGTTACGGTAGGGGTTCTGTCATGGTCTGGGGAGGCTTCTACAGACACGGCAGGACCCCACTCTACATCATCCAAGGCAACTTGACCGGCCCAAGATACCAGAACGAAATCTTGAGACCAATTGTTCAGCCTGCTCTGGAGGCCATAGGTGGTAATGTCATCCTCCAAGATGATAACGCTTGACCCCATAGAGCTCGTGTGGTGTATGAGTTTATTCAGCAGCATGGGATCATCAGGATGGCGTGGCCAGCTCGTTCACCTGACCTTTCTCCGATTGAGCACCTCTGGGATGTCCTGGGTCGAAGATTGTCAACAAATCACCCCCTGCCAATGGATGTTGCTAACTGACTGCATTTCTGCTTCAGGAATGGCAAGCTGTTTCTCAGGATACTCTTCGGACCCTTGTGGACTCGGTGCGTCTACGCTGTCTTGAATGCCTTCTGCAAACGGTGGTCACACCCAATTTTGAAATGTCTATTTGTCCTAAATCTATTGTGTGACTTTTGAAAAGGTGGGTGACACACTTAACAGCTTCATTGCGTTTGAATGTGTGTTTCCATTTCTTTACGTGACATGTCAATTTGGTATTCAATAAATGCCGTTTTGACTGATACCAATTACGTTTATATCAGATTTGTTTTATGGTTTCAACCAAGGTTTTTCTAAGTGGCCCTTGACTTTCGACGAGTAGTATAGTTGTAATGCACTCTAACAATGCGTTCCTTTCTCAATGGTGTATGGAAAACTGAACTTAAGCGAGGGCACAGCGCCCTTGCTTGCTAGGTGATTAAAAAATATTATGCTGTATCCAAATACGGTAATTTCCTATCTTTCGTACCTTTTTGGTCCGCAGTGAATATATGTAGTAAAATGTTGTTTCGTAGCAGTTAGAGTTAGGATTAGGGTTAGGATTACGGTTAGTATTATGGTTAACACTAACCCTAATCCTAACCCTAATCCTAACCCTAATTCTAACCCTAATCCTAACCCTAAGCGCTACGAAACAACACTTAACTACATATATTCACTACGGAGCAAAAAGGTACGAAAGATAGGAAATTACCCCAAATACAATATTCTTAGTCTCACATTCTGCCTTTCTACATTTCAGTTATATCTTCGGTTTCCAAATATACATTTCAATTATGTCTTTGCCATTAAGACGTAATGCCCACCATTTCTGATTGCACGCGATGTTTGCCATTTCCGACTGCACGTTACGCCTACCATTGCTGACTGTATCATGTGTTATCCACTTACAGTATAATGATTATTACATTTTCTGTTTCTGCATCTGTAGACTTCATTGTCAGTTTCTGAAAACTATAGTATTGGGAGGCTGTCCCCCACGTAACTAGCTTCTTTCTTTTCCAAACATGATACCGTCTCTCCCCATTAGCATTAAGTCAGCCATACTTTCTTTTCCTATGATGTTCACATAGTGGTGACCGACTGACGTAACATACATCGGTAATTATGTTAGTTGGGAATAAGCTAATAAAAAGCAATAAAATACTACAAACGCCAACACATGACACATGAAAACTAACAACAACAAAATATCGTACACTTTAGTAGTCAATACATAAAGAAAGAGCAAATTCTAATGTAAATTGTCATCATCAACAGCAATCAACTGTAAAACACACTATGTAATTGAATAAATAACAAAATGAAAAGAAAAAGAAAAGAAAATTACATTAAACACCCTTATTATAACCGACAATTAGGTTGAGAAACAATTGCTACCACCAAACCCCTCCATAACCAATACCCTGTATAGAGAGATACAATGAAATTTAAAAAGAGGTGTACATTTCACTACCTGGCACAAGGAAAAAAGAGTGAAAACTCGTAACCTACGGGATCGGAAACGTCAAAGTCATGTGGCAAGTGGATATAACAAGATTAAAATCCTTTAAGCCACAACAATTTTAACAAACAGTATACATACGTCAACTCAAGAAAAAATGAGACTCTGGCAGTGGATATGACATACATTGAAGAAACCTGTTTATAGCATTACAAGGCAGTTCTTGTTGTAGCGTCCCTAAGTATGGGAAGCATAAGACATAAAAACACATGGAAAAGAGTGCTAATAGATTCTAAAATGACGAGAATACGAGGAAAGACATTGAGCTGATGGCACGCGATAGGAGGACTTGGCATTCGTCTGTTGAAGGTCCATGCTCCTTGTAGAACTGAAAGATAATGAGTGCATGAAGGAAGGAATTAATGAATACGGGAAGTTCAACCACCTTTCACTTCCTTCTCGCCCGTCCACACATAAACAGCCTCAACAAATATCAATCGTTATCATCGCCTCCTTTTTCGCTCCTAATGTATCATGGAGCCGCCACTGGTGATGGCCTCCTTCAGGAAGCCTACACCAAAGCACAAACTCCTGCTTCAGTGGTTTCTCTAGCAACCCATTTGACATGACCAGGCTGTCTGCCACATTAACTATGCCATATTAGTCGCCATTAAGTCCATCCTCGAGGGAGCAATAGTCCTGTTCGTCCTTTGTCTTCTATGACATTTCCGGGAACTACTGGTGGTCAACATATTAATATTGAATAAATACTTCATATTTGAATACATCTTCACAGTTTTGTTTGTTTCCTTCAACTAAGCACATTAACTGTTAAAATTGTTGTGGCTTAAAGGATTTTAATCTTGTTATATCTACGTGATATATCCACTTAATCTTTATTTTCTACTTTTTGTGTGTGTATGTTAGTGACGGCAAACTTCATCGATTACATTGAACAACAATTCAAGTGCTGGAAATTTTTGCAAAACAAGTGGAAAACGTACGCACACGCAGCTTAACATTTACGTCGCGGTTCGTGCGCAATCCATTACGGTATGAATTGTTAGAATTTGTAGATGAGGGATATTGATCGGGGTTTTTACATTATCTGCTACACTGTTTCGCTGCACTCCACTTCAGGCGGGATGAGCTTGAGAGAAAGCGCTTGAAGCTAGAATGAACAACTAACACCGGGTGATTCTGTGATCTTAGTCCAAGCTTTTCGATTTTTTTTTTTTTGATCGACCCAGTTGTTGCGAGGTATTTAATGAGAATCATTTATGTCACCCAAGCGTCTACTTGTATCACTACGTACTAATGCTGTGAGTGAAATACTTCAAGAAGATAAAATGTTCACACAACGTTCTCTAATTTACGTAAATCATGTGTCTTCTAGTTTCTGAGGTTGTCGTCTGTTCTTCTAAATTATTTTTTAGAGCTCTTCTAGAGATTGGATATGACCTTCTGGTCGAAGAGGGGTTAGAGTGTTTGCGTTTCGAGGTAAGGTTACCGGGTTCGAAACCCCGTAGCATCCCTATCTAGTATATATAGATGTAATCGGGTGTCGTAATTAGATAGGTTTGAAAGTTATTTATGGTCCCGCCTGAGTAGAGTGGATGGTGATAAGTATATGAGAAATAAAGGTGTGAGAAATAGATTTCACGAGTGAATAGTTTAAGGAGAAGAGCTGTCTCTGGAATGAGAAGTTTCTCTAGTCCAGCCTATCTATACGACTATAGTTTAGAACAAGACAATCTTATACCTTCTGATACCTAGAAATATAAGTTTAACTACACACACAATATGTGACAACAAGACACACAGACGTGAAAACTACGGTTAATTGGGTATGGGTCTGACCAACACACAAAGTTAAGGTCTTTGTTGTTTATTATCATTAAACTTGACTGTGATAAAGTGGGATGATATAAATATTTATAGGGGACTTAGTGTACTGACTGAGATCAGCTGTGAAGGTATCTGTATCTAATAGGTGTAGTGTTTTACAGATAACCTTACTTTGCTACCACATTTAGACCTCAGTCAGAATTATTCTGGAATATTGTGATGACTACGTTGAATGTCTAGGGTTATGAAGGTGATGAAGTGTAAGTCACAACAACAACAGACAGATAAACAATTTAGTTTAATCCACAACTCTTTACAACACTGTGACACTCACACACATAAAACACTCTATAAAACTATCTTAATAAGTCAAGTTTTAAAGTTTAAAAATATATGTATTAATTCCTTCAAATATTAGATATCCTGATTCAACTACAAAGTGAACCAGGAATCACAATCAAATGTAATTACAAGTTGTATGTACACAATTTATAGATATGATCTTTGTATTGACATATATTATTATTATTATCATATGTGTGTAAGTTGTGATGTAGTACTATGAGGTAATACTGGCTTTTTCAAGCTAGGTGGTTGTTTGTCATCATGACTTCAAGTGTTTGCTTCTGGTGGCAATAGTATTGGGAAAAGTTCACAGTTCCTGTCATTTGAAACAATTAATTTTCCCTCTTTATTTAATATACTGTCAATTTTTGAGGGGGGTACATAAGATTGAGCTGCTCTGGCCAACGAATCTTATCTTCTGTGAGGGCGGCAGGAAACAGTCTCCTCTGCTCGCTTGCTTCACCGTGTTCTGGAGAAACAATAATGGTCGCTATCTTGACCAAGGAGTAAGCTACCAGCCTCTGGATTCAGCCAAACTCAGACCAGGTGCTGCTTCAATAAGTTAGGACCACGGTCCCTGAAACAAGAAGGTCGTACCTCCTACTTCAGAACTAATTTATAAGCTATTTCCACACTGAAACACAATACATAACAAACACCGAGTTCAGCGCGGTAGGCCAACTGTTAGCTTCTCATGTAACAACATTCACCAGTATTCCTCTCCCTAATGGTTACCACGCCTCTGCAATTTCAGCTGTAATTCCTTCCATACAATAAGATAGGTGTCACATTACTATTTGGCAATTCCATGCCGTTATACTTTTCTCCGACAAGTTTTGTTCAGGTTGGAGCAATATCTAGGCTTTGCCTCATGTTTGCTACGGAACCACACACATATACAGACATAAATCATTAATTCACATTCAATTTTCATCTAAAAGATATCAAATATGTCAATCTTACCACAATTCATGGAAATAATAAACAAATACGTTGACTGGCGATGAATTATGGCACAATTCCGATCTGCCTCTGTCCCAGGCTTTTATTTAGAAAAATATGAGCTGGATCTCAACGCACTGCTTCTTAGTAAGTTTATTTTAAAATGTGGCACTGAACAGACGCTCCTAATTGACTATATCAAATGGTCTAGCCAATAGGACCATGTTTACAAATTCTTTTGAAATAAATTTACCCTTCCTACGTTTCCCCTAACAACCAAAAATAGTATTTGCAGTCCGACTAATCGTGTTTCGCCGTACATATACTTCTAGCCAATCAAATGGGATTTAACTTGTTGGCCTATTTCCCGTAAAATGATGGTTTCAAAATATGCCACTGAGCAATTATGATTTGGTGCTGTTAGACAACTTCACTATTTTCTTTTGGCTATAATTTGTTAATTCCTAGACTATTTGCGTAACACTTAACATATTCTTTGTCAGCAAGTTCTAAGGAACCCAAATATATAAATTTAATGGAGCTAAGTGGCTGCGTTCAAAATATGTATTTTCTTCTACCACCCGTTTACTTCGATACGATGTGGTGTCTTCTGTACTGTCAGGCTTTCAGACATAAAACAGTATAATGTCATGTTTACTAATAAGCATTAAACAGGTTTTTTAAACCTAACCGTGTATTGGTAGTGTTTTTTATCACTGTCTATTTGAAAAAAAAAGTTAGTGCTTCATGTCTTTCGCTTGGGGTGGCATTATTTTATATCGCGCGACTGCGTATTAGTGTTGCATGCGTTCCTCAGTACCTCCCTCTCTCTCTCTCTCCTCTAAGTCCATCTGTCTTTTCATTACGCAGTGTATAAAATGAAATTAACGGAATATTAATCTAGGTCATTAAGCAGCTTGCGTATCTCAAGGTTTTCTAAGAAACACAGTACGAGTTTTATTTGTAGAAAGCGTGTATTGATGCAGTAGGCTTTACTATTAACGTGAAAGCGTTACAATTTTGCAGGCGGAGCATAAAAAAGGATTTTCTTGTTTAACTAGCATGACGTTCTATTAACACAGGCGTACGCTATAGTGACGGCACTGTTCTTTACCACTCTTCTTTCCTTTTATTGAATTAATGCGTTAGGCTTCACATTTACTTTTTAATTTATTTATGTGGATTTAGAATGTTTCACGACATTGACAACACCAAATATCTAAAGAAAGATCAAATAAAATCAGAATTTTATACATAGAAAATTAACAGAATTACATGTGCCCTCCCCTTATTGAGAAAGAATGAACCCAACAAGTTAATAACCCCAAAGGTCAAAGGTTAGCACTATGTTAAAGCATAGACAGTAAAGAAAACAACAAAGTTCCTACTAAAGCTATCCAGTAAAATAAACAATATTTAAGCAGAATATAGATAATACAATTTTCCTGTACAAAGAAAATATTCACTCTCTCTGACATACGTGACCACTCACTCGCCCTTCTTACCTACTCGTGGTGAAAAAATCTCTTGCACATACAATTCCTGAATATATAATTTCCAGTGTTTTTATCTTCCAAATTGGCCCCAGTCCCTCCTCTAATAATTAAATTTTATAAGGGGGACGCCTAATATGGTGGTCGATTCCTGGATAGACAAATGTCACCTCAAATAGTTAATGTAGAAAAAAACCGAGATCTTGTGTTCACAGTAAACAGTAGAAAATACTTCCAGTATAGGGAAACATCTGGTTGCAAAAAAAAAACACTGTTATTTATGATTGTGATGGTAACTCCTATCGGCTGGCTCTGGGGTGAGTGTCGATTTTGAAACAGCGTAACTTGCTGGATAAATCCGCTGATACGACTGTCAAAGGTCAGATAGTAATGTTATTTGTGTTACGCCACAGTGGGCTGATAAAATTAAATGAATATTTCTGGTTATTGGTAAGTCCAGTTAAATTTACTATTTAATGTTTATGTGTCTCTTTGGCCAATCTTGTTCACAAATGAACTTGGGGACGTGTAAGCCAAGAAGAAGACAACATTCACCAATCAGTAAATGAAGAAAAGGACCAAAATAGACCGCTGGTCGCCCTTGATCAGGTCATGCTTAAGAATAGAAAAACATTTATGAAACAAATGCTACTAATATTGATAGCTCATATATGTACACGGAAGGGGACAAGACGATCTCTTATCCTCTCCGTCAGTCCTGATTAAAGTTAAAAGGCACACGGTGTCTTTAGCCTATCCTATCGCGCGTCGCTTAGCGGGTGCAGGTTTGGTTGAGGTATGCAGCCTTTCCCCTCCTGCCCCGGTCACGATCAGCGTACACTGTCTATTATTATTTAATTATCCATACGCACACTTAAAAAATATAGCCGGTCATTAATAGCTATTAGATTGTTGGCGTCTGTGGGTCGTCGTATGGTATTAAATAACAGTCACTTACTAAAATTACACAAAATGAAATATAACGTGAATTCTATTCTGTCACTTATCTGTCGCGCCTAGTGTATTAATTAGTCAACTTAAACGTCTCTTCTTGTGTGATAGAGCGGGTGGTAAATTATCATTAAACTAAACAACTGGTAAACAAATAGCTACGCGTTATTTTCAACTGGTCTTTAACAGCTAGACAAAGTGAATTAAAATGGTAAACTTTAACACTTTAACACGCTGAAGCACAAATTTATATTACCAGAAAATCAGAATGAAATCCCCACGAAGGCTATTAACACACCTTCCACAATGGTTCTAGATTACATGTTTAGACTATCCGAAAAATTCTGAGCGACAACTGATAACTGTTTTGGGAAGACATAGTTTATATACCATCCCGGTTATCTGCTCTCCAGAGGATGCTAATTTTCACACTTATGCATAGCAGAGAAATCAGAAACCTAAATTCCCAAGACAAAAGGTTTCCACTGTCGCTCTGTCGGCGTTGCTACTCGACAACAGAGACTTGGAACCGTGTAACGGGTTTCTTCCGAGATTTAGCCCGCATGTGGAGATCAAAGCGTTAACTCCCCATGAGTGTGTGAACATCAAAGGGTCCTCGGGAAAATATTTCTGCCCGACCGTCTCACTTCAAAAGGTCCGGTGTTATTCACGCGCATCTGTCTGATATCCTATGATTGACAGATCAGCTCGCGTGAGAAACTCAGGTAAACAAACTTGATCCGCTCCCTGTTATGACTCGCAGGTCACGGAAGTTGGTAAACTTTTCGTTTGTTAATGTCTCAAGGAAAAGAGGCGTGGATTAAAAAATGAGTAAACGCAGGCTGTCAATGCATGGCTTTGCTAGCGAATCATAGAACGCCACGAGGTCACGAAAGACTGTCAGATACTGTAGGCTATATTTCCATCACACGTCACATCGGGTACCTGATTCTACTTTTGAGTAAGGGAAGGCAAAGCCAGCGAGCAAAGGACCGTTTGCTCCACCTCATAAAATTAAGACCTAGTATACTGAATCTTTAACACCTCATTCCCGTAAAGCAGTGTCAACTGTAAGACTACATTTACGTTACAGCACTGTTTCGCTCAGTGTGGTATGCTTACACGAGGGTGCGTGAACGGGCTTCAAGGGGTACACCTCAGAATTTTTCATTTAACACTTTTTTAGCTGTAGAAAACAATGTATTAAAATGTAGTATATTAGAATGGTGTGCTGCAGACATTTGTGCAAGTTTATTTCAATTTCAGTAATAAAAAAGTAACAATTAATTAAGTGCTCTCTTCACTAGTTAACGTGCTTACTTTGATTTCAGGCAGATATGAATTATTATTATTAAAACTAGTCTCAAATTATCTTCTCCCAAGATGGGTACATCGTAAGACTAAACCCTCATCAGGGGTACGTGATTACTTTAAGTGTGAGAAACACTGCTTTAGAGAATTGATTTAAAACCCAGCACATCTATTCTATAAACATTTATAACACATAAGGAAGGGAATATAATATATATAACACATAATATATGTGTTATAAATGTTTATACAATACCAAAAACCTACCCTCTGTTCTATACTTACTTTTCTTAAGTCTACTATCATTTACTAGACACAGTATTAAGGTCTTTATCATGTGTGGACTGACCTATACTGTATAATAGGGGAACAACAGAAGTGATTGCGTCATTAATAGGCTGGGCTGCCCATTGTAAACTTTCGGTGTAGTGTCTTGCGGTTCGCACTAATGACCGGTCATCGAAGCATCATTTTTTGGTGATGCTTAGATGGCCGGGAGGATAGTGTGATTCGCTTGCATAGCTAGGCGGTGTTGTCGCACATAAGGTCCGGGGTTCGAGTCCTGGGTAAGCCACTCACGTCTGTTGTTTTTCTGTTGTCTAGTGTTCTACTTCTTTATTTCTTACGAGTGCCTGAAAACATACCTTTATGTTTGTCTAATATTTATTCACATCTATTCTGTGTGTTATGTCTGACCATTACTCACTGTCAGTGTGTCCGCGTGTGCCTTTCAATTTCCCTATTAAAACGTATTTTCATTTAATAACAGCTTTTGTGTTGAAATTATTAACTACATCAGGTATACCGTGAGCTCTGGTAAGAAAGAAAGGTGGACATTAGACAACAGAAAAGTTAACATAAATGATGGGCAGTCCGGCCATCCGAACCAGGGCCAATCAAAACGGTGCAATCGCCTTGCTGCGAGAGTGGACCTCGACAGGACGGAAACACGACCCAGCTAAGTACCCAAAAACCAAATGCATCACCGGGAGTTGTCACTCTCACGACACTACACTCAACTATGGAATACATTTTTTAATATTAAGTATGACGCTGTCGTTTCTGTTAGATCTGTACTATATGCTCTGTCAGATCTCTCAGGTTTAATGCAAGCATGGGCCTGGAAACCTCATTAAGTAAAGCAAATTCCTACCGAAATAAATGCTGCTAGAGCAGATGGCATGCTGGTGCTGGCGTCCGGCAAGAGAATCAAATGTAGTAGTGGTGGTGGTTCCACGCTCCACAGGGAGCGAACAATAAAACGAAAGAAAGGTTTCGGTTTAGGTTTTTCTTTGCCTTTACAATAGAACAAAACCATCTGGATTTCAGTTCAGTAGTATTTTTTATGTTATTTATCCCACGAGTATCTGAAGATCTGAGTTATTCATTTGATACATGAAATAAGGTATCGAGTAAACGCACGCCATATTCGACACCGCCCTTCTTCCGACATGGAAAACTGACGGCATGTTCATGCATATCTCTTATTTTTCCACATTATTTTGTAAACAAATCCCACCTCTTTCCATGGGTAGAGAAACAATTGTATGCTACAGCAGGTTATTGTTAATGTTCAGACCTTTTGTCTGACAATCAAAATGCCAGCCCTAAAACCTTTCCTTCGACCGTAGTACATACTTTGGGGCGAGTATATATGTCGCGTTACTCTCCAGTCTGCCCAGCTGTAAAAATGGATACCTGACTCTGGTCTTGAGTTCATTCATTCATTCATATCTTAACCTTCAGCTAACCAATGAGCATTCGTCTTCAACAAACTCATGATAAGTCCTCATGACGTGCTGCATCATCATCTCCTTTCCCCTCCTATGGAGCATGGAAACGTCACAGCAGATTCCACTCCCCTCTCCCCGTGAGGAAGCCTACACCTAAGCTCAAACTCTTGCACCAGTGGTTTTTGTAGCAATTAGTATTACATAATGAGGTTACCAACCCCATGCACAAACTCGTATTAGTCGCCTATTATGACATGCCAAGATGTCACGTGCCATCATCTCGAGGTTTTTCCATGTCTTTGTCATTCTTGTTGTGATGGACGAACTCGGCTGACCCTGAACTTTGTTGTAATTCTTGTAAAACGGGACTTCTTTCACGTGAATTCATTAGCTAGGCAACTGTTCCACACAGAGGGCAAACACGTTTGCTGATTGATAGGCGGACAGTCTACCTATCGTTGATTCTGGGCATCGCATTGATTTAAGGAGCGATTAAATCACGCCCACTAACATCTCTTGAACAATCATAGGCAGTTATTTTCATTAACTTGGCCTGTGGGGGGCTTTGCCAGAATCAAACAGATAGTGCGACCACGATCAAAGAGACAGACTGAGGGATTGCAGGGGAGACTATCGGCGCTATCAAAGACAGTAGTGGTCCCTGATACGAGACGCAGTTTCTTGCCGCTATTTTCGCGTCTCGGTGTCAACCGCAGAACCGAGCGAACGGGGAAAGCCGAAACGGGCAGCAGCGAGCGGAGATACGAAGCCCAGGGGGCGTCTTCTCCCCTTGATTTGGCGGTCAGATCCCCAAAAGTTCCTGGGATGAAATAAGCTGTCAAGTTTCTCATGTCCCACTCAACTTACATTCCATTTTAGATAAATAGACCATGAAGAATAGACACTTTATCACTCGCTGGCCAGACCTTTACAGAAGCACTAGCTTTATTGAAATCTTGTTATAGATTTTCCCCTGGATTTTATATATATATATTTGCAGTGATTTCTATTCTGTGCAAAGCGGTAATATATTGTGTAAAGTGATCAGTGGTCTAGTTCAGTCATTCTATTTCAATGGATTTTGTGTTAATTTAAATCTATTAAATTAAACCATCTCAATAGTTCCAGTTGTAAATATAATGATCTATCTATTATATTATTTCAAAAGATAATAGATGCTTAATTAACTTTTAAAGTCGCGAAGGAATTTATAATTAATAAATTCAGTTAAGTCCTAGTTTTATAGATGTGTGTTTTTAACCACTAGAATTCGCGCAGTGTTTATTAAATACATAATTAAATACTAGAGTGTATTATAGGCTTAACGGGAAATTTATCGCGCTTGATTTTTAGGTATGTTACATGTTTTTTTTTCTTTCATACAGAGTGATCGTAACCTGCGGTCCCAGCTAAATAAAGAAAGAAATAAAGAAATCATCCTATAAACTTCCAGTCATATTGAAGAAACATTTCTTTTAAATATAATCTTGTGGCGGTCCTTTGCGACCTAGCTGTCAGAATTAAATAAAATAAAGCCCACCCAAGAACATTTTAAAGAACAATCATCAAATTACCATTACAAACCTGTAAGATAAACTGGAAGGTAATCATCGCTAGTAGCGATATTATATTTACTGTTTACTGTGAGAGAGTACATATTTTCCTGACTGTGACTGAGCCTAGTTTTTCCTCAATTGGATTTAATAAAACTTTCCGGTCAGTTACTATCATTACGCATTGAAGGAATTTTACCATAGCGGAAGATTAAAAGAGACCACTTCATTTTCACCCCTGTGCCGAACTGTGTCAGTGCCATCCCATAGACTCCTTTTTTATATAATAAAAAACACAAGAACTCTTAGTCTTCAAGTCTTGCGATAAGTGAGAATATTTGTTACCAGCAAAACCTCGCAAACATCTGGGGCGGGACATCGAAGGACTAGACAGTTCACATGTCAAGAGAATACTTGCTGTTTTATATACTTTTATGGATCGTCTGAGGCTGCATTCGGTAAGTGTGTGAGTATATGAGTGTGGATCCTCACGCGTGTGCATGAATGACAGGAAATTTAATCTTTTTTTTTCTTTTGTAACCCTGTTGTTAACTTTCTTGCCTAGTAATATAATTTTTCTGTATTCCCTGCATTGTTCCTTTAAGGGGGAGTTGATAATTGGTTAACTCTGTTTAAAACCCCCCTCCTTTCCATTTGCTTAGTAAAGGGAAGAACAGCTGGGAAGAACAGGTTTTTTCTATCACCTATACCTAATTTTATAACACCTCTTTCAGAGCAATTAACTTCACTGTTAGGTTAACGTACCCGTGTTCCTGATATTATCTATCTCTGGACTGGGTTTATCTTTGTCTAATAAGCGGGAAGGGCTTAGTCGATACCAATCTTCTTCACCCCTTCCAAACTTGTTATTTGCATTTGCGTACTTATGATAATTTATGTAATACCTGATATTTGTTAGTGATTGATGTTTAAGGTGAATAAAATCACATAAACTCATTGAGTAATGTGTTGGAGATACCCAAAGCCCAACTTTTCCCCTATTCGTTTAATATAGTTTGTATCTACGTCGTCTGTGTGTTTGAAAATACCAAATCGGTGTGCGCGCAGATGTGTGTCTGGAAAACTGGCAAATAATTGTTTGACCAGGAGAGTGGAAGAGAAGATTGAGAGAAACGATTTGCCGTAAATAAGTCTGTCTTTACTCTCCTCCAGCACGCTGTGAAGCAACTATTTAATCTCTACATTTTCTATCACTGAGCTTTCCATCATCATTTTCACTCTAAACCGGACCACTATTTCTAAGACTCTTTCTCTCAAAATAAATTTACGACACTTGTCATTTCTGCCACCCGTTCTCTTCTCCGTGTGGATATTGATGTAGGGAAGGCAAAGAAAGCTGGGAAGTAAACTGGTCACCCCATCTCATAAAACTGAAACCTAGTGTACGCAAAGTGTCTAAATCTTCACTTCCCTACGTCAGTATCCGTTATGGGACTACCTTTAATATTTAGTTGTATATATTATTAGCATCTATTAGTCATAGCACGAACATTCTTATGTTCGCTAAACGGTGGGAGATGTGTGGGGAGAAACACATACAGGTACTGTGAGCGATGTTTGTTTTTTTACATTTCAAACACTTGAGAAATTATACGTGAGAGAGAGATAGACAGAGAAGAGAGAGAGATAGACAGAGAAGAGAGAGAGAGAGAGAGAGAGAGAGAGAGAGAGAGAGAGAGAGAGAGAGAGAGAGAGAGAGATTTCGAAAAACACAGCGTGAAATCCGTACATAAGTTAACCCAGTTCTTAATCAATCAGACAGCTTTGTAATTATCCAGTGCAGTGTGCGCTTTTTTCTTAAGGGACATGTGGCGTCAATAATTTTTGTTCGATAATCATGTCTCTCTAACACTTTGCTTCCTCCATAACGTGCGGAACCCACGGACACACCATAAAAGACCATACGTTTTAACGAAAAAAAACTGAGAAATTTAGCAGAACTAAGAAAACTGAAGTAAGTGGATTCTTTAAAATTACATTTTAGAATTGCCTCTCCTCTCGTCAGTCTGATTATCTGGTTTCCTAGAATCGGATTCTCTTCCCTGTTCAATGTTCAGTCAATGAGGCGAGCTATCGATTTTCATTCAGCATTTGCTGGCATTGAAGTATCTCCCCGCCCTCCCCTTTTTCTCCTCTCCTCACCCGTGTCTTATTTGAGTGTGTGTACGTGAAATGTAAAGAATACGCCTCTGACAGGAGCGTCAATTGTGAAATGTGTGGGGAGAATAACTATAGTAGATTTTTATTGTATACAACTGTGGTTGGGCTTTTCGTTCGTTCGTTCGTTTCTCTTTGTAGCATGGGATCTCCACTGTAGATATTCTTCTTATAGGAAGCTTGTATCAAAGCATGCATGTAATCTTGCACAGGTGGGGGTCTGCAGCAATATGTTTTACGTGATGAAGATTACCAGCACCAAGAACTCCATTATGTTAGTTGCAGTTATAAAGAGCAGCAAATCGAGTTTTCTATGGCTAATAGTGTTCTACACTTTATTTGTCTTGCACCATGTAGTCCCGTGTAGTCCCGTGTAGTCCAGTGTAGTCCCATGGAGTCTCTGAAGGGACAAAGAAACAATAAGCCTACTAATACCTCATTCATATCGTTAGAAGCAACTAATATGAAGTTGTGCATGGGCTTGACATCCTCATCATGTACAACACATTCCTACAGAAACTACTACAAGAGCATATAAATGTTGTGTGCAGACTTTCCTTTAAGGATGCGACCTGCAGTGGTGGTTCAATGCACTGTAGGGAGGAAAAGAGCAAAATTATGATGACAGTGATGAAGCTCGTCTGAGAGGAAGTAATTTTGCGTAAAATAACACGAAATCCTAATCTCAGAATCATTCCTTTAAATGAAAATTTAGTGAGACTGAACTTTTCACTTTCTTTGTGTATTCTCCTTTGGCTTGTAGCTGCATATGTAGCATAAAGCCATTAATTACATCTAGTCAAAGTCTTGCTTACCTAGTGACCTGGATATCGAGCTGTAGGCATAGTGCTGGTTCCATCTGGGAATAACAAAGGTTTGGTTTGGTTTGGTTTGGTTTGGTTTGGGTTGGTTTTAAGGACACGGACAACTCCATCAGTGCTCCGATCTCCTCCCTCAGATCACACAAGGAGGATCTCAGCACAGTGCACGAACTCCGTAACACCGGCGAGAACCCCAGTATGTGTATATAGGATTCACATATTCTATAAATATTTTTGTGGTGGGTAGGTTTCCTAATTTTGAAATTTTGCCAAGGCAGCGTCCTTACAGCCTACTCTTTACGATTTTCAACTGCCGTAGGATTTTTAACGTGCGCAACTTGCACTCGAGACCTCCTATTTTTTCGCCCTTATCCGAGGAGGTTAGGCATCCGACCTCACTACCAGGGGACTACGGGGAGTATGACATCATTAGGACCATTGATTCTGACAAAAATTTCCATGAATTATATTCCCTCAACTGGGAATCGAACCCAGTACCTCTAGAAATCAAGGCGGACGCCATTACTCTTAGCCACTCCGACCCCAAAATCCAACTCCGATCAGATCACAATAACAAAGAACACCACATAATATAAATATACACACTAATCTAACCCTATTCAAATATGGATATACTAACATATGCAGATCGTAAACGGTGTTTGTACATTTGGATGTCTAAATGTTTGGTTTGCCTCTTCCATTCACCTGTAGCTGCCTTTGTCGCATACAGCCTTCAGCTACATCTATTTAAGACTTTCTTACCTAGTGGCCTAGACATTTAGTTGAAAGTCCCTCCACGTCATTTCTTTCCTCTTAAGTTTAACTTACGTTTCACATTTCAGTTTGCTTCAATGTTTTGTTTTGTTTTTTAATTCTGCTGACAACAAGAAACGTGTACGCGGTGTATCATTATTCCGACTTTCACAGACTGGCAGGGTAGTTTTCATTTTTTAATTTTTTTTTTTAATTAAGATTCGACCAGTTCAACCCGTCCTGACGTGAGTGGTGTGTGTTATATTTATGGTGTATTGCGTGTTTCTTATTTAAAATATTGCCAGCTTGACAGGAGTGCCAGGATGGCATCTCGCTTTGTCCTGTCTGGTTCTTATTCCGGTTAATATAATTTTGTTAATATATTCTGTAGGGTTATGTCTGGGTTTTTTTAATACCTCTGCGGACTATCTCTGCCTGCTGGAATTGTCGTATGTCTTGTATTATTCTTCACTTATGTTATGTGGTTCTGTTTCCTTCGAGATAGCGCAAGATTCAGTCCGACTACTGTATAGGGGCTCTGTAGTTGCGGGGGGTCTCATGGCAGTTCTCGGGGGGTCTCATGGCAGTTCTCGGGGGGTCTCATGGCAGTTCTCGGGGGGTCTCATGGCAGTTCTCGGGGGGTCTCATGGCAGTTCTCGGGGGGTCTCATGGCAGTTCTCGGGGGGTCTCATGGCAGTTCTCGGGGGGGTCTCATGGCAGTTCTCGGGGGGTCTCATGGCAGTTCTCGGGGGGTCTCTGAGGAGAAAAAGAACTATTCTTTCCACTCCCTCGGAACTGTCGTAACAGGCGACTCATATGTGTGTGTGCATGGGACAAGCAACCTCATCATAAGAAACTAAATGCGTTGCTCATCATCTATAACAAAATGCGTTGCTCATCATCTATAACAAAATGCGTTGCTCATCATCTATAACAAAATGCGTTGCTCATCATCTATAACTAAATGCGTTGCTCATCATCTATAACAAAATGCGTTGCTCATCATCTATAACAAAATGTCACATAAACTACCACTGCATTGCATGAGCAAATACAATCGCTTTGATGCAGACTTCCTTCAAGGGAACTAACTGCAGTGCTGGCTTCATGCTTCATAAGGAAGGAAAAGGGAAATAAAAAATGTAACTGAGAAGCGAGTTTCTGGCATCCAAATCACTCTTGTCGACTAGTTTTGATATCAGCCATGAAAAGGGCTATAACTAACTAAATGTTAGGAGTCGATAAAAGCTTTGTCAGATATTCTAAAACTTTATTCTCTCTTCCCCCCCCCCCCTTTTTCCCCTCCCCCAGTTACCCCAGCGAAATATCCTTTCCACTTGGAGATTCAGATCCAACAACAGCGGCCAGATCCTCCCTCCCGGTGAGAGGAAAAAAAGTAAGGCCGAGCATGTAATTAAAAAAAAAAAAAATAAGAGAACAAACCCACTAGCATAAAGTTCTTTTTTCACACATTTTTTCCCAGCATAGCCGCTGGCTATTAAGGGTTAAAAAGTGTAGTAAACACTTCAAAAAGAAATGGAGCGGTGCTGGATGCATCTAAAAAATATAACTAATAACACCACAGAATGTAAATAAGCGGAATAATCTAACCCGTGTATGGATACACTAACACTGCGTATCTTTTTGTTATAGTTGATCATAGTCGACAGCATTGCACTCCGGGCAAACCCATAGATGCTGAGTCTCCTTCATCAAATGTCGAAGGGTATGAATGCTAACACAGCAGATGTTATTTGTTATTGTTGGTCAGAGTCGATTTCACTGCACTTCGGGCAAACCCACAGCTGCTCAATCTCCATCAGCAAATGTCGACGGGTATGAATACTAATACAGCAGATTTCACAAGCTAGTTCCACATTTGAATATTTAAATGTTTGATTGACCTCTTTCTGCATGTCGTAGTAGTTAATTAAAGCGCGGGGAATGTAAAACTCTTCTTCTTTCTCAAGTACCAGCAAAATGGGCTTAGTGATCATGTCTCTCCACAACCCCCACGCGCTTTTTATCAATTCTGTTGTTGATTTCTTTCCATGGCACGGTGTCAAACTGTCCATTATCTTCTTTCTGTGTTGTCCTTTATATCGTTTTCCTACAACCTTTTCCTGAAGTCACAACATACTTCTTCCTCCCTCTTCCCATAACATGATCAAAGACAATGAATAACTTCCTTCTGATGTAAGTAATCAGCTTCCTTTTGCGCACTGACATCTGTAATGATATCATCATTACTGGTTTCAGCTGCCCATTGTTTTGTTAACACTCTTCTGTAAATTCACATCTATGTGTGCCTCAAGGGATGTTCCTACTTTTCTACTAAGTGTCCATGACTCTCTTCCATGTATCAGGATAGGCTCTATGTAACACTAAAGAACTCTCTTTCTTACTTCCGTTGACATGATTCGTTGCATAAAATACTTTTCATTTTTATGACGGCTACTTATTCCATTGGTCATTCTACTCATCTACCTCTGAGATGCATCTACGTTTCCATTCTACCTTTGAGATGCATTTACCTCCCAGCCCTTATATATATATATATATATATATATATATATATATATATATATATATATATATATATATATATATATATATATATATATATATATATATATATATATATATATATGGCAAACAGTTTAGAATAAGAAACATAACACGTCTCCAAAATCCATAACCTTTAGTTAGTCTATCTTCTTCCTTCTGTTATTGTACACGGTTCATAAACTGATGTTCAAATCCTGCCTTGTGATGTAGGCCCCCGGGGGGAGGGGGGGGGGGGGTATTTGATCAGACGAAGAAAGAATACGACAACTGTTTCCCCAGCCAAGTTCGGACGAGACAATTAATATTTTGTTCATGGCGCGTGATGGCAACCTTATTGTGTACAAGTAATTGCTACAAGAACCACCACTGCGTGTGCGTACAAATGCTTGGAGCAAGCGTCCTTCAAGGGGACCTACTGCAGTGGCGTCTCCAGGCTTCGTAATGAGGACAAAGGGCAGTGATGATGATGACATAAGAAGCCGGATCATTCCGTTAACATAGTGTTATTAATAATGTAGTTAACCAGACTGGGCACTTTTCAAAAGAAATGGCCCGACAATAGGTTGCTCACGCAACCAGTGTTATTCAATGACAAATTCACAATTGCGCTAAACAAATCAAGTAACCAATAAGTAAGTCAACAGCAAGGAAATGAACAAATAACCAACTATCTAAGTCAACAGCGACAACAGTAAGAAATAACCAACTATCTAAGTCAGCAGCGACAACAGTAACAAATAACCAACTATCTAAGTCAACAGCGACAACAGTAACAAATAACCAACTATCTAAGTCAACAGCAACAACAGTAACAAATAACCAACTATCTAAGTCAACAGCAACAACAGTAACAAATAACCAACTATCTAAGTCAACAGCAACAACAGTAACAAATAACTAACTATCTAAGTCAGCAGCAACAACAGCAACAACAGTAGCAAATAACCAACTAAGTCAATAGCAACAACAGTAGCAAATAACCAACTAACTAAGTCAACAGCGAAAACAGTAACAAATAACCAACTAACCAATAAACCTAAGAGTAGAACAAGAAAACTACAAAATAACAAGTCAAACAAGTCATTTATATACCGGTCAACAGAGCGCCCATTGGCAAAGTGGTCAGAGCGCTTGCTTCTTGCAGCAAAGTTACCAGGTTAGACACCAGGCAGCGTAACGTTCCAGTCTACTCAGCCGTAAATGGGTAGCTGACTCCATTGTTCAGTCAGTGGAAAAGCGGCGAGGAATGGAATCGATCAACACCCCCCATCTTATTAAAGCTTAGATCTAGCACAGTGACGTCTCTCACAGTTCATTCCCTAATTCCTAATAACTACCATTACAGCTACCTACCAATAAGCCCATAAAATAATCAAAAATATATTAGCGAGCAAGGCACATCAACAAACTAACCAAATAATCAATATATATATATATATAAGTATACATTACAACAACGATCGTTCACATCTTTAGAAGTGCATCTGCAACTCACCCAAGCGCACACGTTCCACCATGGCAGCGCGTCCACTACCAGGAATCCTGCACCAAGCATTCACATAGTCCTACAGCCAAGATTTCTATAGCAATTTGTTTTACATGATAAGATTGTGAGCCTCATGAACAACCTCATATTAGTCACCATGTACAACCTCATATTTGTCGCCATGTACTACATGCTCTAGGCATTCTTTCTTTCTTTCTCTCACCAGAGATCCCTGGTAGTTATACTTTATTGAAGCAGTTTTATAGCTTGTCTTGTCAACGTGAAATTTTTTTGATGTCTCCTCACACAATCCGTTGACAGTCTTCTCACACAATCCGTTGTCAATCTTCTCACACAATCCGTTGTCAATCTTCTCCCACAATCCGTTGTCAGTCTTCTCACACAATCCGTTGTCAGTCTTCTCCTACAATCCGTTGTCAGTCTTCTCACACAATCCGTTGTCAGTCTTCTCACACAATCCGTTGTCAGTCTTCTCACACAATCCGTTGTCAGTCTTCTCACGCCTGTCGCGTCATGAGAATTAAGTTCAACGCAGAAAACTCAGCTGCCGATAAAATTCTTCTCTTTCCATAACTAAGTTATCAGATCTAAAGGTCTTTTATGTTTGGACACGCGCTCTAATATAACCGACTAGGTTGAACGGGACGCACCTCGCCAATACGAGGCAAAAATGTTTTTCTTTTTTAAATACTCTTTCCATACACGTCTATTACGTTAAGAGTAAGCATGTACAAGATAACAAATTGTATAATGGCACATAATCAGCAGGTAAGAAACGTCAAGGGAGTCTAAAGAACACATGGAGAAGAGAGCTGGAGAAAGACATCAAGGGAATGAAGAAGACATAGAACGACCTTGAACTGAGGGCATAGAACGACCTTGAACTGAGGGCATAGAACGACCTTGAACTGAGGGCATAGAACAACCTTGAACTGAGGGCATAGAAAGGGAAGACTTGGCGAACGTTTGTTGAAGGCCTGTGCTCCTTTGGGTGTTGAAGGATGATAAATAATGATGAAGAAGAATTAGCAGGTCAAGGTTAAGTCACATGATTATTCAGTAATAAGATGCAACAAGTTCAATCTTTGCTTGTATGTTTTTCTTCTTTATGAACTACTAAACAAATGTATTTTTACACTGTCATCGCTCATCCCTTTCGCACTGAGCTGAGCATGAGGCATTCACTGCTTCACTGAAGCTTGCCACTGTTTTGTATTAGGAAATTATTTCACTTCACGGGTTCATTCCGATAGACCAGGACTTCTCAACGTTTTTGCTGATGGCCACTCATTTATCTCTGTGCCTCACTCCCTCTTTCCCCCCCCCCCCCCCCCCCCCCCCCCCCAACATAGTCGGTGTTAGCTGAAAAAGGTACTTTATTATCTTATGTGGCCCCCTAGAAAATGGCATGGCTCACGTTGAGAATGATTGTGATGAACCACCGACGCCGTTAAGTCAATGGCCTCCTTCATGCCATGTGCGCTAATTGCCCTGCGGGTTATAAACCAATATCTGTAAAGGCTGTTCAGATCATCTCCATTTGTGTGTTCTGGTGGTAATGTGAACGTGTGAGTGGAACAATGTTAATTTGTCAGTGGAACAATGTTAATTTGTCAGTGGAACAATGTTAATTTGTCAGTGGAACAATGCTAATTTGTCAGTGGAACAATGTTAATTTGTCAGTGGAACAATGTTAATTTGTCAGTGGAACAATGCTAATTTGTCAGTGGAACAATGCTAATTTGTCAGTGGAACAATGCTAATTTGTCAGTGGAACAATGTTAATTTGTCAGTGGAACAATGTTAATTTCTCAGTGGAACAATGTTAATTTGTCAGTGGGACAAAAGAGGAGAAAAAGACGGCGGTAAAGGATCTAACACACTTTAGTAACCGGTTGGTAACATTACAAGGCAGTCCTTGTTCGATAATTCTCACGGTAAGTGAGGTAAGATGAAGACAGAAGGGCACACAGAGAAGAGAGCTGGAAATGAAATAAATGAAAAAGATATGGAAACACCTTGAGCTGGTGGGACTGAAGTGGTATGACAATGTCATTAATGTGGAACTGAAGTGGTATGACAATGTCATTAATGTGGAACTGAAGTGGTATGACAATGTCATTAATGTGGGACTGAAGTGGTATGACAATGTCATTAATGTGGGACTGAAGTGGTATGACAATGTCATTAATGTGGAACTGAAGTGGTATGACAATGTCATTAATGTGGGACTGAAGTGGTATGACAATGTCATTAATGTGGGACTGAAGTGGTATGACAATGTCATTAATGTGGGACTGAAGTGGTATGACAATGTCATTAATGTGGAACTGATGAAAAAAAAACCCAGACAAGTACCAGTGGACCAAGAGATGAGAAGAAAACGCTGTAGATGGATAAGACACAAATTGAGGAAATCTGTTGAGAACATTCCCAGGTAGTCGTTAAGGTATCTCCAGGGTAAATGATGTAGAGGGAAACCAAGGAAAACATGGAGAAGTGCAGTGGAGACAAACATGAAGGTGAGGAAAGAGACATGGAAAAAACTTGATCTGATGGCACGGGACGGGATGATTTGGAATATGTTTGTTGAACTCCTATGCTTCTTGTGAAGCTGTAGGGTGATGATCTTAGCATGGAACAGCAAGACTTGGCACGAGCTTTGAAGGCATATGCTGCTTGTGATGTTGTAAGTTTAATGAACGAATGACTTTTAATGTGTACTTCTTGTGTTCATTGTTGTAACTGCCCTAGAACGTTTGAATATTCAACAGTTCTGTCTTATACAGGAGCGTTGGTGTGTATTTGACATTAAGGTTGTGTGTATTAAAACAAGAAGGTAAAGCTACTGCCGCAGCAGAAACTCCCGTACGAAGTGAAGTGTTAGAGTCTTCACCATACTAGATGTAGCTTTTCCATGAGGTGAAGTGACCATTTCCTTTCCCCGATTGCCTTTTGCCTTCCCTAGCTCAAGAGGAGAGTTAAATACCAATTTACAGCTGGATAGACTGCAGCATGGCGCTACCACGTTTTGATCTTCTTTAGCATGTTTGTCTGCCTCTTCTTTGCCTTGAATGTTGCAATGGGCTGGTATCCACTAACCTGTGCACTTGTTGAAGCGTTTGGTCAAGCTTTCAAGTGTCTTTATTAGATCTTTCAATCCCTTAGCATCGTGGCCCTTCAGGGCTGTTATTACTGACAGGGCATCTGGAAAGATTACTATCTGATGATAAGAATACCTCATATTGAAATGCTGTATCTAGAATTTCCTTTCATAAAAAATTAGCATAAACTGAAAATTATCTTAACAGGGGCAATGAAAGCCGAACCTAGAAGCAAAAAGGAAGAGTTAAAGAGTAAATAAAACACACACAAAAAAGTAAACAGAAGTACATTCGGGTAGAGCTAATGACCACCTGCGAACTGGAATGACATGGAGAGAATCAACACTTCTGCTTTAGCATACAAGGAGTGATATTATCTATTAGAGTATTGGAATGAGTTTTCTTTTCCTCTTCTTTTTCTTCGCCTTCCCTTAAACGTTTTCTTCATTTATATTTCATTGTCCCCCCTCATCTGCTTATTATACTTCTTCTCTTCTGATTCCCCACTTCGTCTTCTAACTTGTTCTTTTTTTCCCTCCTATTTCTTTCAATGGCTCATTCAATTTCTCCACTTGTTCTCGGACTTTATTCCTCAACTATTGGCTCTTCAGACCTACCCAAGTACACTTAAAAGAGCCTATGAGCAAACAGGAGACCGCTAAGGTTAATTTCATTTTGCTTCCCTGTGGAACTGAACTCGCCGCCTGACCTTGTTAAGATAGATCATGGCCAGACGTAGACAGAAAGTTACTGTCAGATGTTTACGTGCTGGCGCATACAGAAACAATAAGTAGATATTTCTCCTTATTTGAGATAGTGAGTTTAATAAAACCTTCGAGAGCAGTGTGTCTTAAAATATGAGAGATGGGACGTACAACAACGATTTTGTGTGAACTTGGAAAGACCAGGAATAAAAAAAGCTGTATGCTGGTCAAGAAGTAGTGTGCTCTCATGGACCGATGAATTAACAGACATTTAACTATATACTGTATAGGGTAAATGGGGAAAAGGATCCCGTTACACGCCCATTGAGGCATATTGGGAATATGGTGTTAGGCCCATATTTTCTTGACCATCGGCACACTAGGGGTGATGTGTTCAGCATCACGCCGTTAACTATATATACGATATATATGTATATATACCTTGTATATATATATATATATATATATATACATATATATATATATATATATATATATATATATATATATATATATATATATATATATATATATATATATATATATATATATATATATATATATATATATATATATATATATATATATATACAAGGGGATTGACATAAGTCTTGGGCCTGACCATGAAGGACATGTCACAGAGAGCTGAAATTTTGTATAGTGTTTATTCCTTTTCAATATAGCCACCTTCTGAATTGACACACTTCTGCCATCTCTGCTTGACCTTGAAAAGACCTTGGGAGTAGAACACCCTATTTTTCAAACTAAACCAGCCATCACATGCCAGTATAACCTCTTCTTCGCTGTCAAAATGATTTTCTTTTAGCTGTTTTTTTAAGATTTGGGAATAGAAAAAAGTCTGATGGAGCCAAATCTGGAGAATATGGTGGGTGTGGAAGAATATCCCTCGTTTCCTGGTCACAACCTTTTTTAGTTTGGTGAGAAGATCTGCATAGTACTGTCCATTAACTGTGTTGCCACGAGGCAGATAATCTTT
This sequence comes from Oreohelix idahoensis, assembly GCA_024509875.1. Taxonomy (NCBI): domain Eukaryota; kingdom Metazoa; phylum Mollusca; class Gastropoda; order Stylommatophora; family Oreohelicidae; genus Oreohelix; species Oreohelix idahoensis. The sequence continues at coordinate 55,176 of JAMPIV010001362.1, forward strand.
CAAAAGGACACTTTTGCCGTCCCAAAAAACAGTCAGCATCACTTTTCCTGCAGATTTCTGCGCTCTCGGTTTGACAGGTGTTGGGGAGCCCGGGGTTTTCCATTGCATGCTGGCAATTTTGGATTCGGGGTCATAATGGTGTACCCAAGTGTCATCTACTGTCACCATGGTCTCCAAAAAATTTTTAGACTGACACTTTTTGAGCAACTGTTGACAGCAATTTACCCTCGTTTGTTTCTGTTCGCGTGTCACCAGTCGCGGAACCCAGCGTGCACACACTTTTCTCATGTTCAGTCTGTTGTGTAAAATTCTATAAACTGTTCTTTCATTTAGTTTTACTCTACTAGCTATCTCCACAATTGTCATTTTTCGATCCTGGTCAATGATTTTCTTCACTCTTGTTGCAGTTTCATCGTTGCACTCTGAGGCTGGTCTACCAGATCTTGGCAGATCAGCAACATTTGAGCGGCCGCACTTAAACTGTTGACACCAGGTTTTTACCGAAGTATATGAAGGACAAGAATCACGAAACACTGGTTCCATCTCCCTGTTTGTTTATGTAGGTGTTTTTCCCAGAAACATCAGAAATTTTATCACAGCTCTGGCCTCCTTCTTTTCCATTGTTTTGTCAAATCTTTGGAGCAGCAGATCCGGTCAATAGGGTACATTGCGCCGTGCACCGTAGCGGGAAAACCCATTGAAGAAACAAACGCGTACTTCACACATTCAGTGCAAATATGATGAACTTTAAATGTGCCAAGTTTCATTTTCCTCCTGTGACTCCTTCATGGTCAGGCCCAAGACTTATGTCAATCCCCTTGTATGTATATATATATATATATATATATATATATATATATATATATATATATATATATTGTTAATTCATTGTATCTTTCTCTCTCTCAAACCCTCCCCCCTCACCCACCCCCGTCCCCGTCGTCTCTATTCTTTGTTCTTTGTTTTTCGTGCTGTTTTATTCCTGTCTCTCTGCTCTTGTTATTATTCTCATCTTTTGTTTTTAAATTACGCAGTATCTCCACCCAGATGCAAAATAAAATGAGAAACATAAAAATAGCTCATTTATTACCATCACCGCCAACGCAAACTGAAGATTATGGGCGTAAATTGCGATTAATATTCAGGCTCCTTATAATCATGTAGATAGTGAGACAATGAAACTAGCAGAGCTAATATCAATTGTGATAATAATTGATAATCCCTAGTTACGACAGCTCATTACTTGTGGGGGCTGCTAAACCTGGAAAAAAAACCAGATCATACGAGCAAAGTGAACCAATTACGCTCTGTTTTGTGAGAAAGTCACCCTTTCCACTCACACCAAACTGTTTACCCTGTCATCTCGTATAACTGATTCCAGCTGCTCTGTACGGTCGGTCCGATTCTATCGTGACAGTGTATGAACGTGTACGTATGTGAGTGCGTCTGTGTGCGCTTTATTAAGATTTCTTGTATTCTGACAATTGGACATTCGTTTCAAAATATGTAGTTGTAAGAAATTATTGTCAAACTGGATCAGTTAGAGCATCCCCGATTTGTCTATAAGTGTGTAGTTGTATTCGTATCTGTGTCTACAAGTATCCGTGTGCTTATCTATGTCTGTATATGTGTATGCATGTCTGTGATTGTGTGAGGCTATGTATATGTCGTGGTGTGTGTTATGTGTATGTTTTCTCTCTTTGTGTGTCCGTATGTGTATCTAGGTCCCAATATGTGTGTTGTTGTGTACTGGTTACTCGTTATAATGCCGGGTACACAACAATTAATACAAAAACACTTTTATTGGTTAATAAAGATGAAACTTATATTGTTGCTAATATGTTTTTATAACTACAACCATGCACGTATTTCTCACTTTGTCAATGCCATTTCATTTTAGAAATTGCTAAAATTACCAGTGTGCGTATATAAAAAATTGTTAACGATATGTGGAAAAAAAAATTATGAAAACAACAAAAGAAAAGACTATTTGTTTTACTAGATATGTTTTAACGATTTCGAACTTCACACTAAAAATGGTTATTTTTCTAACTTTAGCTGATGTACACTGATCATTAATGCCATCAAAATTTGTTATTTCATTGTCCTTACGCTCAAGGCTAAAGCAGAAAATTTCCTTCCTTGTACTCTCCCTTCAAAACAAAATCTCAACTGTTGCTGTTGCCCTTCTCTGCAGCACACCATCACCTGACTGTTTGCTATAACTACACACACCAACATATAATTTCAGCACCCCCTCAAGGACCTTAGGCCTTAAATAAACTCATACCTAGCCCTTCTGCCTTTTTGCCATCCGTTCAGATTTTTCCCATATCTTCCCTATTCCCTTTATTTCCATTTTCACCTTTCTTCCTTATATATCCCTCGGTTCCTTCTACCTGTTAAACTTCAGGTATCCCAGAACAAGAACCTCTCTGCAGAGCCATAAAGAGGCCTCCTCATTGTGTGTCCGATCCAGCCGTTGCCTGTATATGTCTGCAAGTAAATGTGTATTTGTATGTGTGTGTTGGTATGTTTATATATGCCACCGTTTATTTGTAAGACTAGGTTTGTGTGTATGTGCTTGGGTGTGTTATTACGTTATTTTTTTCTTTGTAACACCGCGTCTGTGTGCATGTAAAGGTAAAGGTAAAGGAACCCGTTACGCGCCCATTGAGGCATATTGGGAATATGGTGTTACGCCCATATTATCTTGACCGTCGGCACACTAGGGGTGATGTGGTCGGCATCACGCCGGCCGCCTTAACCTTCCCAGAGTTGCTCTGGTACCCATTTGGGGCTGGGTCGACCCAGGAGCCGTTTGTGGCCTAAAAAATTCCCACCTCATCTGGGGATCGAACTGTGTGCATGTGCTTGGGTGTGTATTTACGTTTGTTGTTGTTGTTTTTTCTTTGTAACACTGCGGCTGTGTGTATGTGCTTATGTGTGTAATTAGATTCGTTTGGTTGTGTATTGAGAATTATGTATTTCACAAATGGAGGAACATCACGCGTTAAAATAGGGTAAATGAGTTGTTGTCTGAAAAACTATATCACGCAAGTGAACAAAACAAAACCGAGATAGTTTCAGCCAATTTTGGAGAAACGTAAATGGCTATCATCGTCATCACCATCAGTGACTCTTAGCTTCATGAGACTCAAAAGCCTTCAACAAAGCCATGCAGCCTTCCTGTTCTGTACCGTCCGTTCATAGTCTTTTAAAATGTGTATATCTCTGTCATTTCTATCAACAGTTCTCTTTTCCCTGTGTGTTTTCCCCTCTACCACTCTTACAGTGCTGGTTCCAGAACAAGGGCTTACCTTGTAATACTATCAGCAAAATTTCGTTTTGTATTGCTTATCCAACGACAACGTTTTTCTCCATTTTTGTTTAGCTGGCAGTTGTTCGATTATTGTCACATGTTCCACATTGGTGGTATCGTCATACCTTTTATATCGTTCTATTCTAGGCAAGCGCCGATTTAAGAAAGTCTTTAACTATGTAGTTGTCGTTTATGTTGTTTTTTTTTTTTTTATTAAGTGGACACTGCAAACACACAGACAAAAAAAAAAATGATGAATGAATGTGAAGGGAGGAAATCAAATCTTTCTGATAAGGCATAATGAACAAACCCTAAAGTAGAAAAATGAAGAAGTACACGTCATACAATTAACACGAAACGAAAACATGCTAGCAGCAATAGATGTGGTTTATTATAAGTAAACTAGTGTAAAAGCCCGTCATAAGACGGAAATTAAATTCAAAAGCACCAACACCTAACGGCAATTTTACTTACTCAAAAGTATTTTTAAAAAACCACTGTGCATCACCACAGTTCTATAAATATTTTTTGTGCACACTATCATTTGCGCACTTTTCTTTGTCGAGTGTTACTATTTTCGGGAGAGTACATATAAGGGAAACAATTCAATTAATGTCTAACTTTCAACCAAAGTCGCATCCCTTAGCGTTAGTGACAGAAAAAGCTGGGATTTTATATATATTGATAAATACGGAGCTGATGTAAAAACTGGTAAGAAAAGTAAGAGAACAATTAAAAAATAAAATGGTATAGAATCTTCTTCTTCTGCGTTCGTCCTAAAAACGTTTGTTACGTTGTGTCGCAGTTTACAGCAAAGCTGCGATTTCTGCGCCTTTCGGCCCGACACATCCGTTTTCGGCATGGCATTTTTGGGACCGGGTTAGCCTTCCCTCTTCGATCCCTACTCTCTCAGCCAGACTGCAGTGCTGCAGCCTGTTTCTAGGACCAGCACTTGGAGGTGGAGTATGGTCTTGGTCAGCTCTGGTTCGCTGACTTTAACGCAAGCAGTCAAGCTATGGGTCGCTTACTGCATTTCTCACTTTTGATGCGTCTTCGGTCCCGTATAGAATCAGTGTTACAAATTACCGATAATTAACGTTAATTTGTAATAATTGACGTTAATTTTGACACTGATTCTAAATCATTTTATTTTTTTAATTTTTATATTATTTTCGATGTTTCAGAGTTTATAATTGGACTGACTTGACATTTGAAGTTAATGATTTTTTATTTAGTAAACCCGTGTTTTTCTGATATTTGGGAATGATTCCGTCACGCTATTTGCGTAGGCAAAATTTAAACTGTATTTGGCGGGGGGGGGGGGTGGGGGGGGGGGGGTGTATTACTACAAGAGGTCTGTAGCTTTTGATAAGGGTCAGCAGTTAGGTCCTCTTTAGAAAGAACAACAAGGAAACGCCATGTTGTCGTTATCGGAAGATTTATTGCATGTAATCAAAAACCCACGTCAAATTAGGAAGGGAAAAATAAACAAAGTTAATGCCCTTTGCGTTATGAGATGTTGTATTTTGAATGCTCCAATGCTGCTGCTGATTAAGATGAGTTTGCTAATATTGTCTCCCTTCTTGGTGAGGTGTCCATATTTGTAGGTGACGTGAATAAAAGGGGAGAGTATTCACACAGACAAGTAATTTCTTACTGAAGACGTAGGCATGCACTATTATTGTAACATGGACTATTATTGTAAAACTATTTACATTATTCAGAACAGGAAAAACTACAACCAAAAAAGCTACAGACTTTCATAAATGGATGCTTGCGTAGAATAGAAGGACTGAAGTGGTATGACAAGATCACTAATGTGGTACTGATGACAAGAACCAGACAAGTGCCAGTGGAACCAGATGATGATGAGCGATGGATAAGACACACATTGAGGAAACCTGTGAATAGCATTACAAGGCAGCCCATGTTCTGGAGCAACTTTAGCGCAGTGGTTAGTGCACTGGATTCCTAGCTCGGTGGTCCGTGGTTCGATCCTCAGATGAGGTGGGATTTTTTTAGACCGCAAACGGTTCTGGGGTCGACCCAGCCTCATGAATTGGGTCCCAGAGCAACTCTGGGAAGGATCGAGGCGGCCGGTGTGATGCTGATCACATCACCCCTAGTGTGCCGATTGTCAAGAAAATATGGGCTTAACACCATATTCCCATTATGCCTCAATGGGCGTGTCACGGGATCCTTTACCATTTTTTAACCCATGTTCTGGAACCCCCAGGGTAAGAGGGGCAGAGCTATACCAAGAAACACATAGAGAAGAGAATCCAAATACTTGCTTGTCGATACCGTAGGAATACAAATGTTTGCTTGTCGATACCGCAGGAATACAAATGTTTGCTTGTCAATACCGCAGGAATACAAATATATGATTGTCGATACCGCAGGAATACAAATATATGCTTGTCGATACCGCAGGAATTCATTTAAAAAGCACTTCGCAAGTAAAAACCAAACATATAAGGTTAATAACAGTGACAATATTAGTAATAATAATAACAATAATAATACTTCAGAAAAGAAATTCAACCAAATAGAAACTAATCAACAAAAACTAACAAACCATTAAAGAAAAAGACAATTATTGACTACTCATAGTTAGTTGCTTATCCTTTACAGGACGTGGCAATCAACCCAGCTTTTATTGGCTGTTTGTGATTTTTCTAGGCATTTTTTTTCATTCAGTAGTTTGCCATTGCTTTCTGAACGGTACGGCGCTTATACCATTGTTAAAAATCCACACAAAGCGATCTGCTACCAAACCGCCTGCAACAGGTTTCGAACCTGGTATATCTGGATTATGAAACTGCGTTCATATCCATTAGGCCACAGACGCCGTTGACTACTCATAGTGCAAGGAAAAACAAAGAAGTAACAAACAAACAAAAAACAAGACTTAAAAAGAAGAAAAACTAATATAAATTAAAACCATCAACTGCAAAAGACAATAGTTATCTAAATACAAACTAAAAATAAAATTACATTAAATACCCTAATTATAACCAAATCTTAGGTTCAACAGGGTAGACCAAGATGGTGGAAGAGCAGAGGCAATTGTGGTCAGTTGTTAAGTGCCCTCTCATCTTCCTCATCACCTTTAAAAAAAAAAAAAACCAAACTAATCGCAAGTTCACGCTTGCCCAGGACCTCATAGAACTTAAGACATCCAATGCGTTCAAGGTCATTAGGTCCTTTCACTTTATTCCCTTTCATTTCTGTCTCCCCATATTATTTCTATCTCTTTCTACCTCTCTTCCCCAGGGGATTCCACAGCAAGGACTGTCTTGTAATGCTATCAGTAGATGTCCCCAGTGTATCCATCGCCCAGTATCCTTTTCATCTCTTGGTCCACTGGCACTTGAAACAAAGGCATACTGCTATTATATCATCTACTTTGCATTATTATTATTATTCTACTAACCTACATTTTAATATACGTTTATCAAAAACTGCAATTAGCTATTATATACTTAAAAGCCTAGGACGCGCACTCCAACAAACTTAAAGATTAAAATGGTTGCTGCGAAAGAGGGTCGTACCTCAAGCGTTAAGTCCAGAGTTAGTAATTTCCATCTAAGTTGACTACCTTCACCTCCATAGGGAAGCAAAGTTAGCATCTACTCTTTTGAAGTAATAACGAAACATACAATTTTTCCTGTGTGCGTTAAAGATCTACTGGCATGCGTACAGTAAAAAGAACAGATCAAGGATTCAATTTCTCAGAAAAATTCATTGAGGCGACCTACACAGATAGATTGATATATTTAGAGAAAACAAGCGTCTCGTTTGATTAGGTGAACTTTGCAAAATTTTTACTATTTCTGTTCTAGCCATTTTTTTAAAACCCAGACATCAGAACGGGTGTAAGTTTATGTTTTTTTATTACTGCCACAGAACGTCTGGACATGCTCTTTTGTGTGATCTCTCACACCTTTAGCCACTCCGACAGTATCCCTTTTTTTCTTCATTTTTCTCTTTCTCCCATTCAATTTGCTTTTATTTGGCATATTTATTGCCCTTACATTCTTTTACTGTGACCACTCCTCAGACTTATTTACGTTCCGCCAGGTGAACTGAGGTATTATCGTAATAATACCCAGTCATTATCACAGGTCAGCGGTAATACATTTATCTCTTTGAGTCGTCTAGCCAACCTTTGATAATAGACGATCCTCGTTTGACAACCATATTGTTTGTCTGAGCGGCCGGCGACCCTTTTGTTGGACTGTCTGAAGAAAGCACAAAAACACGAGCGATAAGAAGATAATCGTTTCACAGTACCATCCCGTGTAAGATTATTGCCGAGAATCTGTCTGGCGAGTCAATATTGCCAGGAAAGCATCTGGACAGGTAATCAGTGCACAGATTTGCTTTGTAATGTTTCACAAGATGCCACCGGAAATATTACCGCATGATTTGAAAGAAGTCACGCGATGAAATATTAAATTTAATATTTTAAACACGTGGGGGATTTTTTGAATTAAACAGCCCGACCCACATAGTCTAAACAGATTTCATTGGTTTGAAGTGAGCGCCGAGATATACATAGAATTTCATTGGAAAACTCGGCGAAAAGACCATCTGTGATGTGAACTGAGAACTGCACATATAATGTAGTGAAATCGGAGACACAGAACACACAGACAGCTTCGCAACTTCAAACTAGCGACTCCCAGAAGCCAGTGAGACATCGGACTTAGAATTGCTATATTATAAGTGACAGATCGAAGTATTTGGGAAACTTAAAACCTTAAAAAGTAAGCCCGCCTTTATAAATACAGAAACTGAAAAGCTTAAGGGACCAGGACTAAATATCAAGACTGGAAACCTAGGAATTGGATCACCCGTCATAAGAGAAACTTTCCCAGGCCAAGTGTTTCGTAGATTCACCCGTCACAAGAGGAATTCTTACTTTCCCAGACCAAGTGATTCGCAAATTCACCCGTCATAAAAGGGATTCAAAATTAACAGACCAAGTGGTTTGAGAGCACATAACCTAAATTGCTCGTGTCCATTGTACCCTGCGCGAGGAGATTGTGTATTCCCAAAAATTTGGGGTAAGTGTAACAAATGTAAATTTGACATGTTTTTCTTGCTAAGTGGTTAATAATGAGGCTGACAACCTCAGCATACAAAAATAGTATATTCATAAACTACTAAAGCAAGCGCTGGTGATTTCTTCTGGCTAGTCGTGCAGAAAACCGACAGCAGATGTGACCCCAGACTCCGAATGGAGCAGTGATGACTGATGATTACATCACATGTGCCTAAACACCAGCTTTGAAGAAGTCATGGGAAAACAGGGGCTAGGAATAATGAATGAAAATGGGGAACTATTCTCAAACTTCTGTGCTTCAAATCAATTGGCTATAGGAGGAAGCATGTTTCCACATAAGAGAATAGACAAGGCAACATGGATATCACCAGACCATAGAACAGAAAATCAGATTGATCATATATGCATAAACAAGAAGTTTAGATCATCATTGCAGGATGTAAAGGTATATAGAGGAGCAATGTGGCATCAGATCACCACCTTCTGATAGCCAAAGTAAAAATGAAACTCAAGAGATATGCAACAATGCAAAGTTATAGACAACAATTGAAATCAAGAAACAAATTTGCGGTCACAATGTCCAATAAATTCAAAGTGCTCCAACAGCTGGAAGATGTAGAGAATACAGAAGACTATTGGCAGCAAATCAAAACGGTATGGAATGAGACATGTGAAGAAATACTGGGGAAAAGGGAACGACAACAAAAAGCATGGATAACAACAGAAACTATCAATAAGATAAAAGACAGAAAAAACAAGAAAGCAGATTTAAACACAAGTAAAACCAGAAGTTCCAAAGCCAAGGCTCAAGAAGTGTACACAGAAGCAAACAAAGAAGTTAAAAGAAGTATCAAAAGAGACAAGAGGAAGTATATTGAGGAGTTGGCAAGGGAGGCAGAAGATGCTGCAGCCAAAGGAAATATGAGAGAACTGTATAACAGCACAAAGAAGCTGACAGGGAAATACAAGCAAATAAGTTGCCGCATAACAGACAAGAATGGAAAACTGCTCAGCAATATACAAGAGCAAATGAAGAGGTGGACAGAATATTTTGAGGACCTTCTCAATAGACCAGCTCCACAAAACACCCCGGAAATCCAGCCAGCAGAAGAAGAGCTACAAATTAACGGTGAAAGACCAACGAATGAAGAAATAAAGAAAGCCATAAAGCTTCAAGGAGATGGAAAAGCGTCTGGACCTGATGGCATTCCAGCAGAGGCCATCAAAGCAGATATCGACACGGCTACAGAGATGTTATATAAATTACTTGGTAAAGTCTGGGAAAAGGATGAGATACCAGCAGAGTGGAAGGAAAGATATCTGGTTAAGTTGCCTAAGAAAGGAAATTTACAAGAGTGCACAAATTATAGAGGAATAATGTTACTATCAGTGCCAGGAAAAGTATTAAATAGGATTATCCTTGAGAGATTAAAAGAGTCCATAGACAAGAAACTGAGAGATGAACAAGCAGGTTTTCGACAAAACAGATCCTGTACAGACCAGATAGCCACTTTGAGAATAATAGTTGAACAAAGTCTGGAATGGAATTCCCAATTATACATCGGAAAAGGCATTTGACAGGGTAGACAGAGAATCACTTTGGAAACTGATAAGGCATTATGGAGTTCCACTGAAGATCATTAATTTAATAAAGAAAACATATGAAGACATGACATGCAGAGTTCTTCATGAAGGACAGCTTACAGAACCCTTTGCGATAAGAACAGGAGTGCGACAGGGATGCCTCTTGTCTCCATTTCTTTTCTTATTAGCAATAGACTGGGTTATGAGAACATCAACAACACACAACAGAAATGGAATCCAGTGGACTCTGACTAAGCAATTGGATGATCTGGATTTGCTGATGACTTGGCTCTTCTGTCCCATAACCGTAATCAGATGCAGGACAAATTGAAAACACTCGATGAGAGGTCACAGCAATTGGGTCTGAAAATACACAGGTAAAAGACAAAGATAATGAGAATAAATGCAGGTAATGAAAACAGGGTTGAACTTGAAGAAGCACCAATACAAGATGTAGAATCGTACACATATCTTGGCAGCAATATAGACAAAGTTGGAGGGAAAGACAGTGATATCAAAATAAGAATACAAAAAGCAAGAGGAGCTTTCATAACATTGGGAAATATATGGAGATCAAGAGAAATCGGATCCAACACGAAAATAAGAATCTTCAACTCAAATGTGAAGTCAGTCCTATTGTATAGCTCTGAGACATGGAGAACAACAAAGACAACAACCAAAAAGCTACAGACTTTCATAAATGGGTGCTTGCGTAGAATAGAGGGATTAAAATGGTATGACAAGGTTACCAACGTAAAACTGATGACAAGAACTAGACAAGTGCCAGTGGAACAAGAGATGAGAAGAAGACGATGGCGATAGATAGGACACACACTGAGGAAACCTGTTGATAGCATTACAAGGCAGTCCGTGTTCTGGAACCCCCAGGGCAAGAGAGGCAGAGGTAAACCAAGAAGCACATGGAGAAGAGAGCTGGAAACAGAGATGAAAATGATAACGTGAAAAGAACTTGAGATAATGGCACGTGACAGGAAGACTTGGCATGTGTTTGTTGAATGCCTATGCTCCTCTGGGAGTGGAGGGTTATGATGATGATGCCTAAAGTGTATAATATTGTGTGAGAGGGAGGCATCAAAGAAGAGTTGGCCACTCGAAAAGCAGCAGCTGGGAGACTTTTCAGGCCATAAATCGAGGATTCCTCAGCAAGAGAGAGGTTGGTAAGAAAACGAAGATGGCTGTATACCGCTCCACCTATGTCCCAGTCTTGACATATGGATGCGAGTCATGGGCAATGACTACAACCCATAAAAGCCAGATCCAGACCTCAGAAATGAGGTATCTGAGGAAGGTGGTTGAAGTAACAAGAAGAGACATGGTCCGCAACCAGACAATACGCCAAGGCCTAAAATCCCACCCCCTGCAGACCCAAGTAGAACAGTCCCAACTAAGATGGTTTGGCCATGTCTGCAGAATGGGAGAAGATCGGCTACCACGACAAGCATGGGAAACAAAGAGCCAGGGATCCAGACCCCCAGGACGACCCAGAGTCCGCTGGGAGGACAACATTAGACAATCTTTGAAGGACCGAGAACTAGAATGGAACCAGGCCAGGAGGAAGACAGCCGATAGGATAGTCTGGCGCTCTCTATTCCAAAACTCTACACCTCACGGTAGAAGGGGAACGACTACGTAAGTAAGTAAGAGAAACTCGTATATGCACTTTGATAATTTGTAACTCAGGCAATTCATTATTCGCGCCGTCCAGACACATTTTCCCAGTTAAATACCCGGAAGAATATTAGTGATTTTTAATCATCTTCCCTGAGCTACACTGTGTACTCGGAAATTTAATTCATCTGAGAGATTATCATTGGTGGGTGCATAGTGAGAAAGCGCCTGTTGTTTGGCAGCCCACAAATGTACTTACCAGAGACATTTGTTTTTATTTTGTCTAAACGATCCTGGTACTAAGCGATCAGGCCGATTGAGGAAAGAAGCTACCAGACTGTGAAGTGTCATCATCACAAAAAAAGTGACGAAATCAAAGGCTGCAGGTCTCGCTCATACAAGCTAAGTGCTAACTAAAAGGCACCAGCAACCGGACATACTTGTCTTAACAAACAGCATCTAAGTAAAAGCAATTTGTTTTAGATCCTGTAACTGATTCAAAGTGACGACAGTCAAAGAAAAGGTAACTATATCAGCACCCTAAATCGCCGTGACGAGAAAAATTGATTCCAATATAAAATTCACCAGCATTTCATTTATTTTAAACTGTTAATACTAATTAATTATTAAATTTGTTATCTGTTGTTTTAAAACTAAACAATAGTTGTTTATTCAGTTATTACATGAATGAAAGCAAACGTATGAGCCAGAATATTTCATATATATATATATATATATATATATATATATATTTATATATATATATATATATATATATATATATATATATATATATATATATATATATATATATATATATATATATATATATATATATATATATATATTCACCTCTAAACAGAGCTATACCATAATAAGAGGACATTCGCTGAATTAACTCAGCTGGGGGCTTGAACGGGCTAAATACCATTGCTTAAATTCTTCACAAAAGGCGACGGACAGATATAAGTTAACCATTGCTCAGCCCTATGCCGCATGGTTCTTGACTTCTGAATTATCTTTTGAACACTCCCTTCGGATAGAAGCGACATTACACTTCTATCTACATCTCTGCCAAGAGTAATCTTGTGCGAAGGTAAACACCTTTGACGACCCAAATTAGATACTCATGAGTTGTGGCCACTGTTGGACCCCTACTGCAAAACAGGGGAGGCAATCCGTGACAGTTACTTTTTTCCACCGTTGCTGCTTGAAAACTGTTTATATGTACTGAAGCACATTAAAAACGCACCACTATAATATGATGCCGAGAAGCTGGGGAAAAAAAGTGTGGGAATGGATTTTCCCCGTGTTTGTCATGAGGTAGAGAGCGAATGGCTGCTGGAATGGAAAGTGCATGATTCAACCCACGGGTTTGTGTACAGACTACATGAAAACAATGAAAGTTACACGTGCAACACGATTCCCAACAGCTATGACCCTCAAAATGTATACGCGTTGTGGCAGTACACTCGGTATAAAAAGGCCGTTGAGACAAAACACCAAGTACATTTGCTTGAAATGCCACAACTATCTGAAAACGACCGCCAACGAGCCATTGGTATGTTGGAGACCGGAATGAGCTCGCGGGCCATTGCGAGAAGGATGAATTGCCACCACAGCACTATTGTACGTCTCAATGAACGTTACGGAACCACTGGCAGTGCCCGGGATAGACTTTGGAGTGGCCAACCACGAGTTACTATCCCTGCGCAGGATCGTCATATTGTGCTGAGTCCCCTAAGGAATCGTTCTCTCCCGGCAAGTCAAACAGCAAGAGCAATAGTGGGTAGACGTGGGCAAGTCTCTCGAATGACAGTCATACGACGACTCAGAGATACAGGCCTTACTGCAAGACGACCTTATGTTGGGCCAAACTTGACTCACAGACATCGTCAGCAGCGCCTGCAATGGGAAGAACAACATGTCAGATGGACTAGACTGCAGTGGAATGCAGACGAGAGCAGATTCAACATTTCCTTTCCTGATGGACGTATGCGGATTTGGCGACGGTGTGGAAAGCGCTTTGCAGATTGCTGTGTTCGTCAGCACAACCGATTTGGAGGTGGCAGTATTCACATTTGGGGAAGATTCAGTTTTCACCATAGCTTGCCTCTTCACGTCTTCCGTGGAAATGTTAATGCTGTGACATATCGAGATGAGGTTCTGGATGCATTGGTTGCTCCTGCGTTCACAAATTATCCAGACTTGCAGCTTTTCCAGCAGGATAACGCACGTGCGCACACCGCATGCATTACACAGCAATATCTACAGCAGCAGAACATTGTGACGATTGATTGGCCTGCCCTATCACCAGACATGTCCCCTATAGAACATCTGTGGGACGAGCTTGGAAGCAGAGTCTACAGGCAAGGTTCTCCAGCTAATCTGCAACAGCTAGAAGCTGCTCTTACACGTGAATGGGACTTGATTCCCCGGAATTTCCTTCAGAGACTTGTGCGTTCCATGCGGAGCCGCTGCCAAGCTTGTTTGCAAGCACACGGTGGACATACCAGATATTGAGGATAGTGTGAATGAATTTTTTTATTGGTTGCATTTTTGGTTTTCTCCCTTGCCTGCACAGAATGCAATGAATTTCATAACAATCAAATGTACAAATTAATGACCAGCATGGATTCATAGGAAAATTAATAAAGATTCCAAATATGTAAACTTGTAAACACTTATATTTACATTTCACACTCTGTTCCTGGATTATACAAGTGGTGCGTTTTTAATGTGCGTCAGTAGTGTTAACCATAATACTAACCCTAATCCTAACCCTAATCCTAACCCTAATCCTAACCCTAACTGCTACGAAACAACACCTAACTACATATATTCACTGCGGAGCAAAAAGGTATGAAAGATAGGAAATTACCCATAATTTGGTTTCTACCGATATTTTCTATGCGTAAAAACAGTCCGTAAACAGGGTCTATCTGAATCAAGGGAAGCAATCCAAATGGTAAAATTATGAATCAAGGGAAACAATCAAAATGGTAAAATTATTATTAAAATGTCGTAATTTACAACTCTACATTTCTTTATTTTTTTCATAGCAATTTAATTTATTTAAACAGACTCTAATGCTTTATACGAAAATAAAAAACAATTACTTTGATGTAGTATTTAAAAGTTGGCATAGAGGCTTTTTATGATTGACACTATGCAGCTTGGAATTCCATAAGCCCTCAGTATTTTCCATAAACTGTCCCTATGTTTACTGTCAAAAGCCTTTTCAAAATCAACGAAATTAATGTAGCGTTGGGCAGAGCAGCCTAAGCTTTGAGGTGAAGACAGGAGTACGACAGGGATGCCCCTTATCAACCATTCCATTTTTAACAGTCATAGACTGGGTGATGCGCCAGATAACAGAGGGCAGTCCAAGAGGAATAAGATGGACTACATTTTCTACATTAGAAGATCTGGAATATGCAGATGACATTGCACTACTAGCACATTCACATCAACACATCCAGAAAAAAACGGATAGACTTAATAAGTATAATCAGCAGGTGGGCTTGAACATCAATCTAAAGAAGTCAGAGGTCATGACGCTGAATGTGAGCAACCCTGAGCCCATATCAGTAAGGAATCAGCAACTGGAACAGACAGACACCTTCACATACCTAGGATGCATAGTAACACCAGACCGCGGAGCAAGCAAAGACATCAACAACAGAATGAACAAAGCAAGAACAGCCTTTTTTAATCAAAACAACATCTGGAAGTCCTCTCAGTACAGCACAGGAACAAAATTAAGATTATATCAGAGCTGTGTGCTTTCTGTGCTTCTCTATGGTGCGGAATGCTGGAGAGTTACAGAGAAGGAAATGTCGAAATTGTCATCTTTTCACACAACATGCCTAAGAAAAAAATCACCGAATCTTTTGGCCGAATACCATCACCAACCAAGATCTGCTTACTCGGAGCAAGCAAGAGGACATGCACACCATCATAGCTGGCAGACGCTGGAGCTGGGTTGGCCATGTCCTCAGAAGAGACCCCGATGCCATCACAAGAATAGCTAAGCTATGGACCCCTGAAGGAAAACGAAAGAGAGGCCGACAAAAAACAACTTGGCTGAGTACTGCGGAGGCTGAGATGCAAAGAATGAACCAGAGTTGGGGCACAGTACGAAGGATGGCCACCGACCGAGTAAAGTGGAATCAATTTGTTGTTGCCCTACAAGACGCCACCAGGCGTGATGGCCACTGACTGCTTTGACGGTTGGCGGCTAGGGATCAAAGAAGAAGTATTTAAAAGTTATTATTACTTTTTATATCAAATTTAATTACATTTTACAAAGCAGTTTCTGTTTATTTACCAAATATTACATAGTATTTCGAAGGCTAAGCACTTCATAACTGAAACAGACTGCAATATCTTTTGTAACAGAAGAGGGTCTTTATCACATTGCTGGACCGAAGGGTCTTCTATAATTGTACATGTGCCAGTCTCAAACGGGGTGTTCCTCGCCAAAATAAGGCAATATTTAAGTTTAATTTTTATTTTTGGCACTTAATAAAATAAACTAGCTCAAAGCTAAACAATACACCAAAACGAAAGATGTGTCCTAATATAACTGGCGTTATCCGTGTGGCCCAGTTGAATGAGTCGTGTCTCACCGAAATGAGAAACTTCTGTTTAAAAAATACAACTCAACACAATCACTGTCTTTTATATTTGAAGTATGTATGACAGAAAATAATAATCAGTTTTTTTTTACAAGCAATAATGTATATATCTTTGAAAAGAAAGTGCTACGATAAACAGTAGTAAGAACGTTAAAAAAGGATGAGTTGGACTATTCTTTCTTGGTGCGCCAGGTCGGAAAAGGAAAATGTGTCTTATTGATTTGCTTCTTGCTAAAACTCAGAAGCAGAATAAAATTGCTTTTGCGATTCCATCATAAGAAATAAGAGTATTTTTGAAAAATTCGGAAGCAAATTGAAAAGCACAAGTGAAATCACTCTTCTGGTAGAACCAAATGGAATAACAGTATTTTGTGCTGCTTGCATTTGCAATTGCTGTAAACAAGGCACGAGGATAGTCACTTAAAGCGGTTTCATTAACTTAAATGAAAATTCATTTTCACTCGAATATCAAAATAGTATTATTTTATTTTGACATTTCATAAGTTTCCTAAACAGTTAGTAGGAAATTCCGGGCAACGCCAGGTCCTTACAGCTAGTATATATATATATATATATATATATATATATATATATATATATATATATATATATATATATATATATATATATATATATATATATATATATATATATATATATATATTTATATATATATATATATATATTTATATATATATATATATATATATATATATATAATATATATATATAAGGGGTTGGAGTGGCTAAGAGGCATAGTGTCCACCTCAAGTTCTATAGGTACAGGGTTCGATTCCTAGTTGAGGGAATATAATTTATGTAAATTGTTTTTCAGAACCAGTGGTCCTAATGATGTTGTACTCCCCCTGGTCTCCTGGGTAGTGAGATCGGATGCCTAGCGTTCTCGGATAAGGGCGAAAAAAAGGAGGTCCCATGTGGAAGTTGCGCACGTTAAAAATCCCTCGGCAGTTGGAAATCGTAAACAGTAGGCCTTTAAGGCCGCTGCCCTGGCAGAAATTAGAAACCTACCCACCACAAAAATATTTATAACATGTGTGATTCCTATATATACTTTGGGATTCTCGCCGGTGCCACGGAGTTCGTGCACTGGGCTGAGATCCTCCTTGTGTGATCTAAGGAAGGAGATCGGAGCACTGATGGAGTTGTCCGTGTGCAATGAAGATAGTCCTTAAAACCAGACCAAACCAAACCATTTATATATATATATATAATTATAGTAAATTACCTGAAGATTATTTTAAAGTGTTGCCACAGTCTTACATACAACAAATATATTTATTGTAAGTCGTGTAAAGCGCAGGCATAATGAAATATAACCACCACCAAACCGGCGCACAAGGCGGCCCTTGGGAGAATAATGTACCATATCATGACACACCATACGGTGCGAGGGGTAGAAATGCTTAATAAAATACACAAATAACCCCATTCCCCCAGTATCGATCTTCTATTTTCTGCATCAGAATCTGCGACTGCACATGTGTGCTCTACAACCGTGTATGTTTGCATTTTACTGGACGGTATATGTCCCTTAATCTGTCAAACGATGTATGGGTTTTTTATTTTTTTTATTAAAAGCAGTCCCGTATCGTTTACTACTGGAGAGGAGTGAAGTGTTAGAGACCACAACTATACTAGAAGTCATCTTTATGAGGTTGGTTCACCAGGTCTCTTGCTCGCTGCATTTGTCTTCCCTCAATCACGAGGATTTTGACGGTTATTCAATTTTATATCTTTGTAGGCTGAAGCGTTACGCGACCTGGTTTCGAACCTGGTCCTTTTGTCTCGCGAAGCAAGTCTTCTAAACAATCTGCCACTCGCATGTTCAGAGATGTAGTTGTCGCTTATTATTTTGTTTTGCCTAATGTTGCATAATGATTCATCATGATTTTGTCTCCTACGTGCCGTTGTCATGAAGCAACATCTTCTGTTGCTTATAGCAGTATTATGGAGTCGTACAAATAATTTTCTGACTCCGACTCCTGAAATTTTAAAATTCCTACTCCCGACTCCGACTACAGTTTTTTACTAGTCATAAGGCATAAAATTCGGAGGCTGACTCAATACATTTTTTACCGACTCCACTAAAAACGACGACTCCACGACTCCGACTCCTTTTCCTGACTCCGAATCCACAGCCCTGCTGAAGAGTTTGGCTGTCGCTGGTTAGGTTGCATTGGGACATACTGACCATTAATTTTTGTTCCAGTAAGTTTTCTAACTTATCCAATTTTCCGTCTCACATTTCTGATTTCTTCAATTTTCATTCGGACTTTTCTAATTTCTTTAAATTTCCTTCTGACTGCTATGTTGACGCAGGAAGCTTGTATCGTGCATATCATCTCATATCTTATAATTATCCGTGCATTTTGCATCAGATAATGACCATTGCTTATATAAAAGAAGTTAACAGAATGTTGGAAAAATATAACTTGAGATGAGAATATCAAAATAGAAACAACAACGATCATTCTTGATGAGAAGAAGACAAATAAGAATCTAGAAATCTAGAAAACTTAACTATGAAAAGAGAATTAATGAAGGAGGTCAACATTAGACAGCCCATATATTTTGGCCATATAAGAAAGACATAACACCTTGCTGAAGATCATAATAGAAATAAGAGTTGAAGGCAGCCGTGCCGGGGGAATACAGCGCTATAAGTGGGTAGATAACATTAAAGAGGTAGACAGAAAAGAGTACATTATTATGACAAGAGACAGAAGACGTTGGAGATCCAATGCAGCCGACCTTCGTTGTGCAGATGGCAGGTGATGATGATGAATGACCTTGTTTGTTACTGACAGCAAGGAGTTGATATCACTCTACGTCTTTGCTTCTTGTGGAATATATAGATGTATAAACCAATGCCGTCCGTTGATAAGCCACTGCTTTATCCTTTTGATCTAGTGTTTGAATTTATGTGTCCAGTATTCTGAGAAGATTGCTCCAGGGCGTCTGAGTTCGTTGAAGTGTTTGATCAAGATACTGTAGACATACAACTGAGTTAGCTTACGGTTTTGCCGAAGGTCATTGATTCTGTTTTGATGTGCTGATCTCCTAGTTATATTTCTCCCATATTCTGTAAACTTCATTTATATAAGCAATGATTTTTATAGGCCCACACTTTCTGTCGAAATTGTCCTCCTTCCACACAATCTGCCTAAGGAAAATTCTCCGAGTCTTTTGGCCGAATACTATCACTAACCAAGAACTACTTACTCGGAGTAACCAAGAGGACATGCACACCATCATAGCTGGCAGACGCTGGAGTTGGGTTGGGCACATCCTCAGAAGAAACCCCGATGCCATCACAAGACCAGCTATGCTATGGACCCCCGAAGGAAAGCGGAAGAGGCCGACCAAAAACAACTTGGTGGAGAACTGTGGAGGCCGAGATGCAAAGAATGAACCAGAGTTGGGGCACTGTACGAAGGATGGCCGCGACCGAACAAAGTGGAAACAGTTTGTTGCTGCCCTATAAGACGCCACCAGACGTGATGGCACTGACTGCTTTGACAGTCTGTGGCTAAGAATCAAAGAAGAAGAGATACTTTATGTTCGTTCTAAATCAACAAATGAATGTAACGTCATAGAATTTGCAATAATATACATCACATTCAACGAAATGGTCGCGCCATCTGTTAAGACAAAGTACTTCAGTCAAAAACATGTACTGCTTGGAACAAAGAACCTGAATAACAAACAAGAATAAAAACAGAGAATTAAAAGAAGATGATAAAGAAGTCAACAATTAAGAAGTTGTGATGATGGTAATGATGACCAAGAAGGAGGAGAAAATTAAGATAATGATGATGATATGATGATGATGATGACAGCGTTGCTAATGAAATTAATATAAATAATAGGAGAGAGAGAGCGCGCAATGAACAACTGTGAGTTATTAGAACAGGGGAGAGCGATGACAATGAATGTGATATTTCAATGGAAAAAAAAAAACTGTTTTCACGTCGCTCCCTAGAGTATGAACTGCAGCTCTGAATGGATTATGTGTGAGGTAAAAATACGTCAGCGCCAGCCGAGTAAACACAAACAAATTGAAGCCCAATAGATTATCACTCGATGACGAGGTTGTGGGTCTCATTCTAGAGCTCGAAATGAGGCAGACGATACGAAACTGATCTAGCTCAAGAGGCCGACATTTCAGAGAAAGCAGAGTAGGAATTTGACCTAGACATCATCATCATTATTTCCTTTTACACGCCTTATGAAGCATAGAGTCACTATCACTAAACCAAATCACAAACTCTTGCGGTGGTTTCTCCAGCCATGTGTTGAACATAATGAGGTTACCAGTCATACGCACAACCTCCTGTTAGTAGCCCTTTACGTCATGCCTGAGGGAACAGTATTCATATTCTTTCTTTGTCTCCTCAGATGCAACATGTTGTAGGAGGTGATTAATATGAGGTTATGCTTGAGGTTGACGACTTCATCATGTTAAATAAATAGTTACAGACATCAACTGCAACAAGAGAACGGAGATTTTGAAGCAGGTTTCTTACAAGGTAGCTAGCCGTAGTGGTGGCTCCGTGCACCGTAAGGAGCGATAATGTTATGAAGAAGAGTAGACACTACTGTATTACTTCACGTTTACCTCTTCCATTTATCCACCACCTGCAACAACTACTACCACTAGTGATACTGCTGTTACTGTTACTAGTAATATTTTAATTATCACTGCTGAGATGCAAAGAATGAACCAGAGTTGGGGCACTGTACGAAGGATGGCCGCCGACCGAGAAAAGTGGAATCAATTTGTTGTTGCCCTACAAGACGCCACCAGGCGTAATGGCCACTGACTGCTTTGACGGTCGGCGGCTAAGGATCAAAGAAGAATAAGAAGACTAGTTTAAAGGTAGTTCCATGTCAGATACACCACGCGGGAGTGAAGTGTTAGAGATATTACTATAATCGATCTCAGCTTTATGAGGTTCATTTTCTTGCTATCGTTTCCTTCCCTAACTCGCGAGCAGAGTCAGGAGCCCATTTACAGTTGGTATACCAGAGTGTGAAGCCACCTGGTTTTGAACCAGGTAACCTTGCCTCCAAAAGCAAGCGCTCTAACTACACTACCACTGAAGAGCCACCAAACTAAAGGATTGAAAGATCTGATAATCTCCCTTGAAAGACTGGCCGAATGCTTCAAGAAGTGCACTATCCAGTGGATACCAGCTCATTGCAACATACCAGGAAATGAAGAGGCAGATAGACTTGCTAAAGAAGGAGGTGCCTTACAGCAAAATGATATAGAGACAACTTACGCAACGGCAAAGACCACTATAAAGGCTGCATTCAAGTCCAAATGGGAAAGAGAGCACCCGGGACATTTGAAAAATGACGCATATCATCAACTATCCAGAAAAGAACAGGTCATCATTTTTCGACTGCGCACTGGGCACAACAGATTGAGATACCATCTGTACCACAAATACAAAATTGGTGCAACAGATCTCTGCACCTGCGGTACCAGCCCGATGACAGTCGAACACCTGCTGCAGTACTGCCCAACCTACAGTAATGAACGGGGTAGCATATGGCAACAACCTACTTCTGTCAACGAAAAACTGTTTGGAGATGTCGGGAACCTTGAGTTGACTGCTGCCTTTATTAGAGTCATAAATGTGGAGGTCTGAAGGCGAACGAGGAAGAAGTATTGTTACTATTCCTTCTTCTTTTACATATCGTACTTCTTTGGTTTGGATTTAACTTGTTGTCTGTGTTCTTTAGAATTAGATGTCAAATGGACCTATTCTACAGCCACCATCTTTATCACCACTACCAACATCTACTGCCAATCTCCACATAAATTCACATTGATACCGCTAGCTCACATCGTATGTAATACTTTTCTCCTTGTGTTTTTCTCACATCTGCTTGATTTAATCATTTAATCTCTGCTAGGGCATTCGAGCTGCATATTGCTTAGAGCGCCTACCTCGCGCGGTAAAGTTACCGAGTTCAGGGTTCAAAGCATGGTAAGGTCATGCGCCAGTCTACCCAGTTGTAGATGGGCATTTGACGCTTCTCTTGAGTTAGGGAAGGCCATGGCAGCGAGGAAGGGCATTGGTTACCCCATTTCTTAAAGATGAACCTAGTATATTGAAGTCGCTAACACGACACTACCCTACGGCATATCTGATATGAAAATACCTTTACGTTTTATCCAGAGCCGGCTCGGGCGGTGTCGCCATTTTCGCCGTCTTCGGCGAGGGGGCGGGAGGAAGGCCGCCGAATTGTTTTATTTAAACGTGAAAATTATAGTGTGATTCAACTAAATAATACGAAATTGACCCTCATAAGAGAACACTACAATACATGGAAAGATTTTTTTTTTGGGGGGGGGGGTGGTGGGGGGTGGTGGGGGGGGCATTAAAACAAGACCTCCAACCACTTTGAGAAGACCCATCTACACCACCACCCCCTCACAGTATTTGATCCTTTTCTTCTTGTATCGTTCATTTTTCCCATCTCGTGTTGACTTGCCCAGTCTTACTCTCCGATTGGCTAAGCAGTTAGAGTGCTTTCCTCTCGCGACACAGTTATCGGGTTCCGGGATCGAAACTCGTAGCGTCACTCTCCACGATACCCAACTATAAATGGGTACACGACTCTGCTCTTGAGTTAGGGAAGACAAATGCAGCGAGGAAGGGAACTGGTCAACCCAAATCGTGAAATACAATTTTGACCCAGTATGGCGAAGTATCTAACTCTTCATTCCCCTACGGCAGTCTCTGTTATAAGATGACCTTTATCTTTACTGTATGCTAGTTATCGCTGACTTTGACTAGCTCACAAACCCAGCTGAACCGTACCAACCTTATGTTCCTTTTCTACGTTTATAAAATATGGAGTGCTCTACATTTAAAAGAGAAAAATCAATCAGCGCAGCTGTATTGTTGAACCTTAACAAAGACGAAAGCTGTTTCCAGCTGCTTCTGTGCTGTTCAAGCTGTTCGAGTTTGAAGAACAACTAATATGGATGGATAAAGCTTTCTCTCTTGTAATACACAAGTCTAATTTTTATTTAATTTCTTTATTTTTGTTTCATGTATGACTATTTTTTCTTTGACATTCAGTTTATTTCCCCTGCCTTGTATATAGGCAGTATAAATTCCAGCTGGTTCGTCAGATTTACAATGTCTGGTCCAGGTCACGTTGTAATGTTTATGCATGTTTGTTTAACCCCACATCTATTTATGGAATATACAGCCGTAGTAATGTTGTGCAGTATATCATGGAGTTATTTATGGACTTTAAAGCCATATACAGTAGCATGTTGTTCATTGCGAGTCTTTTTTTAGCCATGCCTAAATCTCTTGCAGTTTCCGCGAGTCTGTGAAATCTATTGTAGTTTCCGGAGTTCTCTGAGCAGACAAAGAAAGAATAGAACTCCTTCTTGTCAGGCGTGTCGTAAGTGGTTGAGATTGTTCATGGCGCTGCCAACCTCATGCTGTACATTAAATTGCTTCAGGTGCACATGAATGTTTAGGTGCAGGCTTCCTGAATGGGAACAAGCTGCAGTGTTCTCTCCGTGCTCCATAAGGAGCGAAAAGACAAATGATTGCTAAGTCAGGTTAAAGGTTACTACATAAGAAAAATCAATCTGAAATGTGACATCGAGCCAATATTACTGTATGGCAGTGAGTCTTGAACAATGAGTTAAAGAATGTGCACAAATCATTGGAGGTATCAGAGATGCGGTTTCTCGGAATAATGGTAAGAATCTCGTTAACGGCTAAAAGGACTAAAGAAGAATTCATGATAATAATAATAATAATGAACAAAAAATTTCATAACAGATATAAAGTGAAGGCAATCAATTGTGGCAAGTTCATTCATGTGGAACTGATAACAAGAACTAGACAAGTGCTAGTGGAACAATAGATTAGAAGAAGACGCTGGAGATGGATAGGACGCACACTAAGGAGACTTGTTGATTGCATTACCAGGCAGTCGCTTGTTCTGGAATCCTCAGGGTAAGAGAGATAGAGGAAGGTCAAGGAGCATGTGGAGAAGAGAGCTGGAGACAGACATGAGATGGGTGAAGAAGACATGGAAAGACCTTAAGCTGATGGCACGTGACAGGAAGACCTTAAGCTGACGGCACGTGACAGGAAGACCTTAAGCTGACGGCACGTGACAGGAAGACCTTAAGCTGATGGCACGTGACAGGAAGACCTTAAGCTGATGGCACGGGACAGGAAGACTTGGCGTACGTGTTTTGAAGGCCTATGTTCCTGAGGAGTTGAACGGTGATGAATGAATCAAACTTCAATGGACACGTAGTTAAAAGAAGATAACTCCAAGATATCGTAAACACCGGAACAAAGTGAGGAAAGAAACATGGTAAAAGACCGAGAAAACGGCAATAGATAGTGGCTTGTGCTAACTGGCCTAACACAATGACATCACTTGCTACACACCCTCTCAACAACAAACATGGCTCATAAAAACATTATAAATCAATAGACTCGAAAACGGGTGTACGATATCCAATTACTTGAACACAGCAACTACGGTACTCAGAAAAAGATCTCCAAAATAAGCAGAGTACACATACAACTTAAAATACAAACCAATCAAATACTGTGCAACTGACTTCTGTCATAAATCATCGATAAATAATTGTCAACACCAAAGCAATAAATCATCATAGTAGCCATAAAATCTGTAACCCGTATATCATAGGAAAACAATTTAAGTCTCTTCTCTGACCTGGCAAACATCAAGAATATTGTAATTATTAGAGCACGAGGAAATACGTGACAACTTCACAGTCTGACAATTATGTGTCTCATAAGAGCAAAGAAAATATCACAGCACCGACTTTCCACATACTGGGTACTTTCAGGAGAAAACTTCACCGTCTGAAAGATTGTACACTCCTACACTCGGAGTCTCCTTCACATTCGTCATGTGACATTACACCACTGACCATACTTGAAACTCCCAACGTTCGGGGGGTCGGAGTGGCTAGGGGTATGGCGTTAGCCTCGAATTCTAGAGACGAGAGAAAGGAAGGGCAGAAAGTCAGACGGGCCTGCGTGCCCAATTCTCAACCCTTTGAAAATAAAGTTCGTTCGTTCGTTCGTTCGAGGTACCGGGTGTGACGAGAGGTTTTTTAGTGTGTAAGATAATGGACAATTAGGTGTATCAGATGATACCAGGACAGTGCCAGATAAGAGTCTGGTCTTAAAAGAAATACCCCACTCTCTGAAAAGACTAGTGGTGTATCGAGGTCAAAGGTTAAAGTCAGGCTGTATAGATTACTGGGTGAGATGGTAATGTGCAATACCAATCACCTATGATGCCTCCTCTACCAGACCAACCTAAGACTATAGCTTATCTAGGTGTAATTAATTCTCAAAGAAGTAACTTGAACCAACGTAAAGGATTTACTTAAAACTGTGCATACTATTAGTACTTTTATTTATGTACATTATCTTTTTTGGTCTTCTTTTTAAAACTCAAAATAGAATTCATAATCAATTAAAAATAAAAATATGGTTCATTTACACTATATATATATATATATATATATATATATATATATATATATATATATATATATATATATATATATATATATATATATATATATATACATATACATATATATATATACATATACATATATGTACATTTAATTTTAATTTAATTATCAATGTCACTCTTTCCTCTGTGCTCTTGTTCCTTGAAGAAGCATTGTTACACATTAAATGTTATTATAATCTGTCTCTCACTTGTACTACTTTTGAATTCTTCCTTCAATTTTATTTAATTAGAAAGTCTCACAGACTGATAATGACTGTCTTATTCTCTTGGTTGGTACCACTTAGTTTCATCATTTATAAAATGCTGCCAGGTGTGGAAATATATATTATGAAGCAGCCTAAAACTGAGCCACTTATCTTTGAAAGCTCCCACTTTAGGACTTGTACAGCATATGTTGACTTGAGTAAACCATACAGCTGCGGGTTTCCCCAATCACTTGCGATGACAATGTTAGTGGCCTCACAGAAAGGCACTTGTATAACAATATATCCAATTGCTGACTAGGTCTCTACAGGATTTGATCTGACATTCAGGGATGGATATGACCCTCAATCTCAAACAGACAGGCTTTCCAGAATTAAAACAGTCTGCTCATACATATACAAATGGCAATGACGCTTATGGCAGATGCTGCTAATCCGTGTCCTGTACTTTTTGAGTTTCGCGCAAGTGTGTCCGCCTTTCGTTCCTTCCTGCTTTATATAGGTCACTAGCTACCGTCTCGGAAAGTACCTAGGCCAAAGTATTTTTCATTCACGCAAAAAAGTTTAGGTTAGACAAGGTGTGCTCTTATGAAAAATCCAAAATAAGTATGGAGTTCTTATTTCTGAACGGATTTCCTCCATCTTAGGCTTATATTACTCGTATGAATGAGCTCTATCAATTGAGATATCTAACTTATTCTATAGTTTATCCGACTTTTCACTGGAGCAGCCGAAACAGGGAAAAACACAACAGGGTTCATGCTCCACTGTCTTCTTTTCACAGTAACTTCTTCTCTACACCACATCCAGTGAAAATATAGATATCTGCCTGAAGCTAATAATCCCTATTATCAAACCTGGTCCTTCTTTAACAAGGTACTCCCCTTATATTCTCACACTGCCTTCCGAAATATTTCCAGCATCTACACTTTCGCTGTCTATATGATGAATATCCTAGCGTATCCCCAACACTGCGTGTACAAAGCTGGCGTTTCATTGGTCAGTTACTTACACGGGTTTTGGGCGGTGATAATTTTCAATGATCTCCGAGATATGATTCAGACTTCACTACACCGGGTTCGATTCCCAGTTGAGGGAATATAATTTATGGAACCAGTAGTTGGTCCTAATGTTGTCATACTCTTCACCCCCCCCCCCCCTTTACCCCCGTCTCGTGGGTGGTGAGATTGGATGCCTAGCCTTCTCTGCTACCGACGATAAAATAGGAGGTCTCGTGTGTGCAAGTTACGCACTTTAAAAATCTCGCGGCAGTTGG